>VYZS01003713.1:913-25592 GCA_013400695.1 Neodrepanis coruscans | reverse complement strand
TTCCGTTGTTTTTAAAACTCTACTGAGTATAATCTAAATCAGATCTAAAGACATATCCATGCACTATAGTCATCTAAATTATTTACAAGTGTGCTAAATGCAAACAACTCTCAAACTCTGCTGCTCTTTAATGGAAGTCCAAAAGTTGGCAGACGTCTACAATAAATACAAAAATTTTAAGGAAGTCTTCAACCATAATTGCTACAGAAGCCAAGATCTTTTAGGGCATGTTCAGAACACCTCTGTAGAATATCATACAAGTAAAGTTAGTAAATGCTCTTTGTTCATGTTTAAAAACAGCTGTAACTGATTTGCTTCAAATAATATCTCAAAACATTATAGAATAAAATGCTCATCACCATGCATCCTGAATACTTTGTAACTGGAAATGAACCCTGGCCAAACTACATTTGAACTATGTAGTGAGCAACTCCTTCATTAAAGTAACATTGTTTTGTGACAACTGAATAAAGAAAGTGTAGTGTCAGGCTAGAAACTGTTTTCTATCCTATTTTTAAGGGTGCTCTAGAATGTGAAAGTAGAATATTACAGTCAAATATTGTAAGTTCTTTAATGTTCGAATGCCTGTTTTCCTATTTTTTTTATTCAACATTTCATACATTTTAAGTACTACTAGAATAAAGGAGTGCTGTGATGAGATTGATTTTCTGTAAAATTGTAAGCAAACATAAGTTAAGGATCTTTGAATATTTTTGGCAGAATTTCCTTTAACAATAGCAACTTTAATACGTGAACTTAATTATAGTATCTTACTATATACTCCTTATAAATACTCTTGTGTACATGTGAAATGACTGCTGCCCTTTGTTTCTTCTCTTGGGTTTGTAGTTTTTTGAGTACACATCCCATAATGAAATACGTTACAACACCCGACAACCAGAAGTCTGTGCAGCAGTCGATTTAGGGACTGACTACTTGACAATGTACTTGTGTCAAGAAAATGTCTACAGTGTTCCTGAAAACCAGAAGTTTGTTTTCAGAGAGGTAAGTGTGCCTGCTTGGTTTTGGTGGTTTTTGTGGGTTTTTTTTGGAGGGAGTGGAAGGAGAATTGTTGAGGTTTTTTTCTTTTTATCTTACTGCCTATACATCATGCAGGCCACAAGACTGGCACAGATCTCTGGGAGAAATATGCTATCTTGGCTTTTAATATCTGAACACAGAGCTAGAATAGCAGCAGCACATAGGCAAAGAGTATGCCAGTCATAAAGAATAGGAAGATAAGAGGAAGGAAAGCATCCTTGTTAACCTCAAAGGAGTTGGGAACATTCTCTCTTGCATCTCAGCCCCACTGTCCTCTTGAGAACTGATGTGCCTCAATATACCCTTCCCCACCCAATCTTATGGCCTACTTCTCATCTCTTTTCATTGACTTCTTTTATTTTCCAGAGTTTATATTACCATATATCCCCAATCCTTCATATAACAGTGTTACTTTATGCTCTTCCCTGGCTTTAAGCAGCTGCTTCTCCTCTGCAGATCCTTTCTTGTAACCCTTTCCACAAGCACCAGGAATGCTCCCCTTTCTGCAGTGTAGTATGCGGTTGTGTAATTTGATGCAGCATCAAAAAATACCTTCTTCCCTATTCCTATCCCATCTTACAGACTGTGAAGACTCAGCAGGTCTGTACCTCTCTTTTTCAACTGTAAAGCCTACTTCCAAAGGGGAGAAATACTGAGAAGTATATTTAATAAGCATAATATGATCTTAGAAAAACTTGTGTTTAGTAGTTTTTAATCTCTAAGGAACTTCCTGAGTGCCTGAGAGAAAATAAGATGGATGAAAAATTATGGCCTGGTCAGGTTCTGGATTGTTATTATTTGGCTAAGGGAAAAGGTCACATAATATATGAAAAAGTTATATTTACATAATGTGTCTGCATAATGCATCTAAACTCTACAGGGTCTATGGTAGGCAAATTTCATGCTTAGACACTACTATCAGTGACAGGGTAAATTCTAAAAAAAATGTGAAAACTACTGTCAATTCACTACATCTAGTCTAGACTAAAGCTTACAGTGGTAATACTGAATAAAAATATTTAAAACACTGACTATATAAATGATGTGTCATTTTTAATGCTGACTTTTAACAAAATTGCTCAAAGTCATATATATTAATCTATAAGAATATATTGAAGGTTCTTCAGTAACTTCAAGAACTAATTGAGAAAACTGAACAATTGAAAAAATTTTGGAATACATCTATTTCCACTGCATTCCTAACCATTAATTTTTAGCATCTGAAACTTCAGAAATTACTTTAAGTCTTCTTTCTTTCTCATGATCACTTTGTGCCTGTGTGTGACTTGAATGTACTGCTCATCTCCAATTCCTCTTTCCTACCACATTGAATCAAAATTACCAGTCCCAACTTTCAAGGCAAGTGATGGGTGACATGTCAGTACCACACTTCTTTTGCTTTGTGAGGAGTAATGTCAGACAGCTTTTCTTATGGCTGTAGATAGTCAAAGATTTGAACAGCCTTCCTAGCAGCCTGACAAGAATTAAGTTCTTATGGGCACCGAGTCAAAAATAAGTGAGGCAGATACTGACTAGTCCACTCAAAAATTTAAATTATTATAATGGAAATGGGAAAGTCATTCAGCAGCTAAGTCTGTCAGCAAGCCCATAAGCAAGAACGCACTGCTGGGCATCAGGAGCTGCGGCTCAGGATGCAATTAAGTGCAATGTTCTGATGATGGGAAGGAGCAGACTTCCAAAGGAGCCAGGATTATGCTCAGAAACAGGGTGTTGGCCTTTTTCTTTTGAAACTGCTAGAGACTTTGGAAATGGTTATATGTGGGAATGTCATCCAGGCTGAAGGGATGGTCTTGAAGCAGGGCAGTTCTCCATGGCTGGCTATACTGCCTTTTTGCAGCTCACTATCCTAGTTGACAGTGCTCTCGGATTGGAGTGAGAGATGTCAACTGGAAATGAAATGTGCTTGGAGACTACGGTAACAGGAAGGCCTGAGGCCTCAAAATGCATTCTCTAGGGAATTTGATAGTGGAGGCCTGTCAGACCTGACACCTCTGTGACACCTGTGCTACACTCCAGCAAAGCAAGTGAAGTCCACACACATCTGTAGGCAAGGAGCATGCTTAGATATTTTTACTTTTTCACCAAAAATATACCCTATGAAGAAAGGGGAAAATAGCTTGCTAAAAAATGTCCAACATCTATACTTAATGAAAAACATTTGCCTTTTACTTACAAGATATGCAATAAGTTGCTAACTTTGAGTAATGCCTATACTTGGCTTTGTTTTTTCACCTGTTTGTTACCTGCAGTAACAAAAGCCAATGAAATTAAATTAAGTTAGCACTTGCTTCACAGGCTGAGATGTCTCTACATGAATCACTCTAAAGCTATGTTAATGCAAGTTTAAAAGCAGGGTCTTTTGGTAAAGTTTCAGAGATCCTAAAATTTGGCATTTTGGCTTTACTGCACAACCCCATTGGAAAGATATATGTGATTTTTCTTGTGGCAAATATCTTCTGTTGTTTTTAAGACATAGTGATATGTCTGCAATTTTTAAGACCTGAAGAATAAAATGTCTTTCTGTCTTTTGTAGGATGGTACCTTGTTTCATCTACAAACCCAGAAGTGCGTACAAGCTGAGTCAAATGCTTACAATGGTAACCCAGCACCATTGTTACGACCGTGTACCAACTCAAACTACCAAAAATGGTTCTTCAAAGAAAGAACTTGATCAAGATATTGTCTAGGATATAGCTGAATACAAAAAATGTGTTCTTTCTAGTCAGCAGTTAGTCAGCCTTTTGAAAATTACATAAGTGCTATATTTTTGTATGGAAAGAACTGTAATTAGTTTACAGCCTTGGATCTTGTTTCCTGGAGCATCAGAAGGCACTGAGCATTGAGAGCTATGTAAAGTGCTACAGAATCTGCTCGTTTTCTCTTTATTTGGCAGCTACGTAACTGCTTCTGAAGTGTCTTGGGTTCTTCTGACAAGTGACAGTATATTTTTTTAATCTACTGTGTGGAAGTAAGGCAGTCAAAATAATTGCACTAATGTTAATCTGCCAATAACTTAAAATGTTTATTTTTCTAGTAAAACATTCCACATTTGGGCTTTTAACACATAGGAGTTAATAATTATTCTCATCTTTTAAATACAAAGAAGCTAAATGTAGGCCGTATTCTGCCCTGACTACCACGAGCTCCTCTCTGAAGACAGTGTGGATTTACATAGGAAGGCAGAGTATGTCTGCATGTTTTTGCACAAATAACAATCTAGATGCATACAGATTGCACATGCTTGACAATACTATACCTTAAATGTTGTGACAATTTTAGATGCTCATGGCACTTGACAAGTTTCTAATCATGCTTAAGTCTGGTTTGGAAGTAAAATGGGGATTTTCTCATCTTTCTTAAAGAAATAAGGCAACAATATTTAAAGCTGATGCTTTGAGAAAAACTAATTAGATTCACAGGGACCTAGCTATGCATCTGTGTCCCAGACTGCACAACTAACTTTAACATTATGTGAATTTTTAACATGCATAAAACTTGCAAGATCAGACCTAGCAACAATTCTTTTGAAAAAATTTCAAAATTACATTTAGAGAAAATGAATCTAAGAAATTCTTTCATTAAATTGTGTTTAAATGATTCATCTACAAATAATTATATTTTAAAAATGGTAATTGATATGATATGCAGCTAATACTAATACAAAAAGAATTGTCTTTCAGGTATAACTCGCATTTTGTCTGGGAACTTCTTTTCTGATAAGTTGGCCATGTAAAAGAATATGGTCCAGTTGAAAACATGAGGTTTAATCTTCACTAGTACAAGATGGTTTCTGCTGTGGGGTGTGGGATCTGTTTTACCCAATCAGACGAGTATTGTGTGTATAGCAATGTATCTGGTCATTGACCATCATCATTACAATGCAAATTAGAATAGTTTCTTTATTTATCAGATGAAGGTATGCTTATTTGTAGAAGGAGAAAAATTTCAGCCTTTTTCCCCTCAGAAGTCTTTGCATCTGTTTTGATTAGTTTGGGATGTATTTTGTAAACTTGTCTTTGTCCATGTTTTCTATAAAAAATGTAGTCTTCTCTTTGAATCCCCATAAACTCATGCCATTTTGGCAAACCTATTTAGATGATTGGGGTATGGGGGGAGGGTTTCTGCCTGTGGGACACACATATGTAGGTTCTTCCAAGATCTTTCTCAACCCATGTAGATAGAATGTTTTTTGTGAGCACCTTTAAAGTTTTGTCTCTGTGGACTGATGAAATTGACATTAGAATTAATAAAATATTTTGTGATTCAGTAGAGTGGGAACCCTCTTATCAACTATTTATTTGTTTTTTCTTATGGTCAGTGGCTTTTATTTAATCATTTCTCTGATCTCTTAGGCCCAGATCCCTGCAGCACTTGGGAGAGGACTGTTTTATTTTATGGTGTCTCAGGTTCTGTTTCCTGAACTCAGGACTGCTTTTGTTCACCTGTTAGCAGCAGTGATTTATATTTCTAGGAAACACAAATAAAAACTCAGTGGCCATATGAGAGAACTGTTGAGAGCTCCAGCAACACAGCAAGGATTTTCAGTTCATTTCTGCTTTGCCTTCTTGACTGTGATTGAACAATATTAGTAAGTTAAAAAAAGCCAGCTATTACAATCATAGACAAGACTCACATTGACCTCCATGGTCAGTGAGGTTTTCTTACTTTTGGGATTTCAAGATTTCATCATCAGATGGTGATACGCAAATGAATCTTAGTAACTGGAAATTATTTCCCATACATATTTCCACTCTGCCCTTGTTTAGACTAAAATATTGATATTTTTGGCTTCCGCTTACATGCAGCTGAGATGTTTTTGCATATGCCAACAAACCTGCTAGTCTGAGTTGCATATTTGCGAGACAAACACACTTGATTGAGTTCAAAAGCAGACACTTAACATTAGCGATGTTATCAGCTTGCTCCCCGTATTGGCCTTTTAGTCCATCTACTTACCATTTTTGTCTTCTTGATAACCTTTTCTTCTTGTCAACTCACTGGAGTTGTATTAATGTCTGGCTTCAGGTTTCAGAGGGTGAAGGACTCCATCAGGCATCTGAGCCACTCTTCAGACTGCCTTTTGCAGGAGGTCAGGGCTACCCGCTGAGGAATAGACTACATACTTTGGGCTTCTCCTGAGCAGAGGTGGGGCTAAATGCCTCAAAGAAATGAAAACTTGGAGGACTTCAGTCACAAGTCAAGTCACAAGTTTTTTGTCTTTGTATTTCCTTATTAAAAAAAAAAAAAAAAATGCAATCCAGATTGAAGTCTGGTGCCTAATTATCATATTTATTTGAAATCATCAGGTAACTATTTTGACATTTTTTTCCTTCAACATTTTCCTTTCATTTAAAAACTGTGGTTCTTCAACATGGGCTAGAACTTCCTGGATTTTTCACTTCAACAGAGGACAATATATGAACCTTCCTTCTAAGAAATAAACCACTAAAACCACTGTATGTGCAGTCTTGATACCATTATGATAAGGGATTGTTGCTTGCATAAACACCTGGGAACAACACTCGTCATTGTACATGCATCAGTCAACATGAATTGGAAACAGTATTTCTCACTGGCTGTGCTGAAACAGACTCAAAAATGTGTTCAATTTTTGTTATATTTTGTAGTGGTTTGAGCATGGCTGAATGCCAGTGACCCACTAAAGCCATTCTCTCACTTCCCCCTGCAAATGGGCAGAGGAGAGAAAATATAACAAAGGGTTTCATGAGTTGAGATAAGGACCTTGAGAGATCCCTCACTGATCACTGTCACAGGCAAAACAGACTCCAAGTGGGGATATTAATTGACTTTATTACTGACAGGATCAGAGCTTAAGAATTAGAAGTAAAATAAATCTTAAAGACACCTTCTTCCCACACTCCTCCTTCCATGTTCTACCTTTTCCCCCCCAGCAGTGCAGGAAGATGGGGAGTGAGGATTATGGTCAGTTGTTGTTCCTGCTGCTGCTCAGAGAGATGAGTCCTTCCCCTGAAGCCTGTTGGGTCTCTCCCATGGGAGACAGTCATTCATCAATGTCTCCAGTGTGAGTCCATGCCACAAGAGACAGTCCTCCACAAACCGCTCTAGTGTGAGTCCATCCCATGGGCAACAGTTCTTCTCATCCCATGGGCAACAGTTCTTCTGACACGACTGCCATATGGGTCACTTTTCCACAAGGTGCAGTCCTTCAGGCACAGGCTGCTCCAGCTGTGGGTCCCCCACAGGCCACAAGTCCTAGCAGGAAATCCTGCTCCAGTGTGAGCTCCTCTCGCCATGGGTCAGCAGGTCCCTGCCAGCACCCTGCTCCAACATGGGCCTCCCATGGGGTCATAGCCTCCTTCCAGCATCCACCTGCTCTGATGTAGGCTCCTCCACAGGCTGCAGGTGAATCTCTGCACCCCTTTGGTCCTCCATGGACTGAAGGAGCACAGCTGCTCCACCATGGTCTTCACCACGGGCTGCAGGGGAACCTCAGCTCCAGAGCCTGGAGCACCTCCTACCCCTCCTTCTCCACTGACCTTGGTGTCTTCATTGTTGTTCACATGTTCTCACTCTGTTCTTCTCTGGCTCCCATCTTCATCTACCCTGTACATTTTTTTTCTCTCTTCTTAAAGACGTCGCAGAGGCATTACTGTCACTCCTGGTTGGCCTGGCCTTGGTCAGCGTTGGGTCCAGCCTGGAGCTGGCTGGCATTGGCTCTGCAAGACATGGAGGAAGCTTCCAGAAGCTTCTCGAAAAAGCCTCCCCTGCAGCCCCCCCGCTGCTACCAAAACCTGGCCACAGAAAACGCAATACATATTTATAGGAAGTGGTAAGATGTACTGCAAGGGTAAATTCATGTTAGTTGATAATGCCGAGACTGAAGACTGATGAGATTGTGCTTCTATTTGCTATTTATGAAAACAAGCAGTTATCCCGTCTGGTAACTTGGTTGGTAATTTAAAATATGATGATGCTCTTCTAATTTCATTCAGCTCTCTTAAAGCCTCTAGATTTGAGTTGAGCTTTGTTCCAATACCCTGGTATAAAAATGTAGCAATCAAGATATCTAGAGAGACTATAGGTTTAGGATAATTCAGTCGTGTATATATGCTTGCATTTGTGTGGGGTTTTTGGCAGTGTATGAGAATGCTATATAAGCTTGTAACAAATAAGGAACTTTCTGCTATTAAGTTAGCTGAGGTAGGTTAGAAAGTAGTTATGAGGGAGGGAGGGAACAGAAGGATAGCAGAGCTTCCCTGTTTTGTCAGGGTGCAACAGCAATAGCTAGGCTTAAATTATAGCATTACAGTATTCTTCCACTTCCCATTTACAGAAGAAAAACATTATGCACGTATACATAGTATTAAAATTAATGTGCTTATATCAACAGTTTTCAATCTTTTTTTCAATTCATTGGTCACTGACATTTTTATGAACAGACAAGGCCTGATTAGACTGGTACCAGTCAGCACTGACAGGAATTGCATGGCTCCAGGTTTTACAAAGGAAATTGAAGACAAAGACAGGGCAAGACCATTTCAGTAACCTCTCCAAATTCCAAAAGTAATGAGAAGATGGAAGATGCAAAAAGTGAGTCACTGGTCTGATGGGTAGTGTTATGAGTTTCATGTAGTATCACACCATCTCTCAGAGTGGGAGAGGACTTGCAATTTCTTTCTTGGTGTTAAGGGAGAGATCAGTTTTCTGCATTTCTTGACTTCATCCATGCTCTGAAGATACTTAATTTGCAACTGAAATAAAAATGGTCCAGAGAGTCACACCGGTACAGATACTTAGATATGAAATTAATTAATTAGGTACTCTGTGATGAGCAAATACAAAGAATATATATAAAAAAAATGTTAAATGTGCATACACTGTGAGAAGACTTGGTAATAGCTGAGAAATTGGAAGTGATCATTAGCGGGAAGATATTTGACACTGTTTTTACAGAAATGTGGTTGAAGGATTCACATGATTGAAATGCTGAAATGACTGGGTAACATGCCAGGAAGAAAGTGACATTTGATTTTTGAGTAAAAAGAACAGGATTTACAATTCTTGTGAACTGATACTTTAGCCAACAAGGAATAAACAGAGAGGGTGTCTGATGTGGACCACCAAATTACAATATAAAGCCTTTTTGCAAAACAGGTAAAGTATATGTGCTGCTTCAGAGGAGTCCACCCTAGGGAATGCACTTTACTAATTTCATGGTAGCAAAACATTCTGGGGATTTCTAATCAAAAAAAGGCACCTGGGAAAGTGTATGTGTCTGACACAATCTTTAATAAGCAGTTTGTGCAATTCTTCTTTAGGCTTCCTTTTATTTAAAATAAGATGTTACCTGGGTATCTGTTATGCATAAACAAAGGATAATACCTATGAGAGAAGAAATTTCTTAGTGATGAGAACTGGAAAGAAGTAGGCTGTAGAAAATATAACTATATGATATTGAATCTTATTGAAAATGTGTACAACATAGAAGTTTTTCTTCATATTGTAAATTAAATATTTAAGTGACAGAAATAAAGGTTTTTGTGAAATGTAAGTTAGCTTCGGTGCACTATTATCTTCAATTACATTATTTTCTTGTGATATATGTCCTGGTTTTTTGCTTTGTTTTGTTTTGTTTTTCTTACAAAAGGAGTGATACTGTCTTTTTCATGCCTCACTGACATACATGAAGAAGTTTGAGGGGCTTTCTTTGCATAATCCTCATTGTTCAATATGTGCCTTATTTAGTTCCCTCTAATAAATCCCTAGCCTGAGAAATAAAAGTTATTTTCTTAGTGTGGTTTTTTTTTGTTTGTGTTTTTTTTCTTTTAATTGGTTGGTTGTTTTTTGTTTGGTTGTTTTTTGTTTAGTTGTTTTTTTTGAAATTGAATGTTAACTTTGTCTTAGGGTTTCCCAAATATTTATTAACTTGTCTTCACAGTATTACTACGAAGGAAGAGCACCCCTTTTTTTTTTTTTTACTGACAGGGAATGCAGTGACCAACAGATTAATGTCAGAAGTACCAAAAGGTTAAATATTGTAATTTGAAGCATAGCTTTTCTTGGTTTAAATGACATCCAGCCATACACCAGACTTCTGCAGTGCCTAGGTGCATTTCTTTGCCCTATCTCTCCAGCACTGGCCTTCCCAGTGAACTGCATGGGCACCACTAGCAGTTAGTCTCTGCCTCCCACTTGATGGCAAACCTTGAACTTTACACGGAGTGGAACTGTGCAATAACTCTTTCTGTATTGGGAAAGCAGTGAGGAGGCGCATTTTGTTCTTTGGCTAACAAAGGGACATTTGCTGCTGCAGCAGTTACAAAGAAGGATGTCAGACAGTTGCTAATAATATTCCAGGTATTAATTCTGTTGTACCACAGATCCAAGACAAGCTTTCCTTCAGAAAGATCGAGTTCTCAAAAACTGGGAAATTGCTTTAAAAAAACTCAAAACAAACCTTAGAAAGCTGATGATGTTCCAGAGATAAGTGTGTGCGTTAATAAGCTGTCAATATCGTAAAATGATCACCAAATTGATCCATGTAGCTGTAGTCCTGGTAGCCAAATACTGGAGAACTGGAGAAAGGCATGGAATGATACAGGAATGATTTTCTGTGAAACGGATTTCAACAGACAAACTTGCTATCTATTGCAGATCAAGTTGAGAATGGCAAAGCATTATTTAGCATATGACATTCTGATTAAGAATAGCATTAAACAAAATCAATATGGCACCTATTCCTGTTGGCATCCTAGGAATGTTCTTGGTGTCATCATAATAATTTTCTGGAAGAAAATGAGTTACTGGAAAGTTTGAAGGTAACAAGTTGCTTGACAAGTCAATTATACAAACAAAGCTCATTTTTTGATTTATTCTAGTGCAAGATCAAGTGCACAGGACTAAAGAAGTAGGTCAGGCAGTATGGATTCAAAACATGGTGTAGATTATTCCATAAAGAGGCATCCCCATAAGGGCAACACACTGGCTGGTTTGCCAGTTGCTTTCCCAAACTGCTCTGCCTATGGAACTGGCCGGTGCTGAGGGAGGTGCTGAGGTTGCGGCTGATGGCCCAGTGCTGGAAGATCACAGGTTTAGAAGCCCCGGTTCTCACATAATGTGGAAAAAGGAGAGGTCCCTTGGAAATGCCTCCAGAAATGATTGAGGGAAAGTTGGCCTAATTATGTTGTGAAATGAAAATGTGATTAATCTTAGTGCATGTGCATGGGAGATCACTAATACTATGTCCCCTTAAACTAATAAAGGCATGGTGAGAACCAATGATTAGACAAGATACTGAACATGAGAAGCACCTTGTATCAAACTAATTAATGGTTGAAATGATTTATCAAGAGATGTGGTGGACTCTTCATTATTGATGCCTTAAAGTCAACACTGTTGGATGTCATTCCAAGGGAAAGGCTGTAAAGTAGAATTATGAGATTACTGGTTGAGGCCTTTTAGACCAAGGTCAGATCATTATGATCTTAGAATTTATTAATCTATGAAGATTCTTTCCAATTTATTGCACAGATGCCACCATCATGTATGTGATATAAATTATATGTATTAGATGTAGGTTGATCTTCAAAGGTTTGCTTTCAGTGACCTCAGGAAATTATGAATTTGTATAAAAGGGGGGTGCCTAAGTCAAGGTTAAGAGAAGTTTTGCATTTTGTCAATTCAACCACCTTTGGATCCACCTGACACAAAACAGATCAGTGCACTGCCACTCAGGGACTCTGCAGACCATGGATGTGGGTGGGCAGTGTGAATGTCCACTGGGGTAGGGGGACAGGCTGGGAGCAAGGCAGAAAGGCTTGTGTTGTATATGGGATATGCTCCAAGGCCACTGAGATATGGAGGCAATTACTTGGGAGAACAGGTGTGGAAAGAGCTCGGCTCCCTCAGGCTACTCGCAGGGTTGCGGCAGCCCTCGGGAGAGCTCAGAGTCCTGCCGCAGCCTTAGTTTGTTTTTTTTTTTTCCTGCCGCGACCAGTGCCAGGCTCATAGAAAACCGCCAAATCTGCGGGAAAAAGAAACCAGTTAAAAAAACCAAAAAAACCAAAACGACTTCTGCTCTTGCGAAACGCCCGGCTCCTGCGTGCCGCAGAGCTGCCGTGGCTCGGGCTGGCTGTGCTGTATGCGAGTGTGCGAGGTACCGATCCCGAGTGGGAGCGTGTTTGCGTGCCGAGTGTGAGCGGGGGAGGGCGGGGAGTGTGCGCGGAGCCCGCCCGCCCCGGGCAGCGCTGGAAGCGGGGCTGTGTGTGCGTGTGCCAGGCGGGTCGCGCGTGGGGAGAGTGCGCGGGCTGCGGCTGCCGCCGGCCTTCCCATGCCCGCGGATGGGCAGCTGCCAGAGCACGCACCTCCCTGCGCCCACCCGCGCTCTCGTTGGGACCTCCACCTGGAGAAGGTGCCCGACTCACAGGCAGCAAACGCTGATGCCGTGAGAGGGGAGCTCGGCCCTGCCTGGCCCGCGTTGCCGCACACTTTGCTCTGTTCCCGCCCGCGTATCCTACCCAGCGGCTTTGTCCGACCCGAAGGACGGGCGCAGGCGGCAGCTCCCGCCCGCGGCGGGGGCTGCCCCAGCTCCCGCGGAATGCGGCACTAGTACCCCCGATCCGGCTCGGCACTGCTCCCCTCTTCCGCCTACCCGGCTCTAGGGGGGGCTTTTTCCTCATCGGCGTTTTCTGCCGGAGCATCCTTTTTTTTTTATTTTCTCCCCCCCCACACACGTCTTTTGGAGGAGGAGGAGGGGGAAGGAGGGAGGTGTTCAATGAGGGCTGATCGGCCCCCCCCCCGCGCCTGAGCGGAGAGGGGGGAGAGCTGCCGGGGAGACAGGTCCCGCTCCCTTGCTGTGCTGCCGGGGAGACCGGAGGAGGGTGGTGGGAAATGTGTCTATGTGCGTGGTGGCGGGGGTTATTTATTTATTTATTGCTCCTGGTGGTTGCAGCTGGCAGACCTGGGAAGGAGTAGACGCCATTGCCAGAAGGATTATTGCCAGGGGAGGGGAGGGGGGGGGAAGAGAAAGGAGACCCCGAGGCTCCCGGGGAAGAGGAGAGTGGCAGCTCTTTTCCTCCCGCCTTGGCTTCTGCCGCCGGGGGATGCGCCTGAACTGAGAGGGGCTCGGCTCCCTTCCGCCGCTCTGTCCGTCCCCCCACCCTCAATCCTCTTCCTCCCCCCTATCCAGCAGCATGCATCCCTCTCCGCGGAGACCGGCCGCTGCCACCTCCAACCCTGCCATGCTACTGCTGCTCCTGTGCCTGGGCTGGGCGCCGCCGGGCTGGGGCTGGCCGCGGGGCAGCTCCCGCGGGGCGGCCGGGCTGCCCCCCAACGCCACCACGCCGATCTCCATCATGGGCTTGATGCCGCTCAGCCAGTCCGAGGAGGACCAGAAGAGCAGGATCGGCCGGGGAGTGCTGCCCGCCGTGCAGCTGGCCATGGATCAGATCCGCAACGAGTCCCTGCTCAACCCCTATTTCCTGGACCTGCGGCTCTACGACACGGAGGTAGGGACCGCCGCGGGCCCCGCGCCGACGGGCGTAGGGGGAGCGCCACCGCCCAGTCCCGGGGCGTTGCGGGTGCAGGGGACCAAGGGCAGCGCGGACACCCGGGTCGGGGCTGCGACTGCCGGCGGGGCCGTGCGCGGCGCCTCCGAGCCGCCTTGCACGCCCGGCCCCGCAGGCTGCCGGCAGATGTGGAGAGACCGGTGGCGGAAAGGGACGACGTGGAGCCGGCGGGCCGTATCCCGCCCTCCCGGCGTAGGAGAGCTGCTACGGCAGCTGGAGCTCTCCCCGCTGCCCCGGGGGCGCCCCTGCTCTGGAGTCGCCTACAGCGTGGGGGTGGGCCGGGCGGGTGCCTTGGTGGCGGGGATGCTTGGTGGTGGTGGCGGCGGCGGCTGGGATCCACTGCCCTTGGCACGCACGTACACTGGTGGGAGGAAGGCTGCCTCGCCCAGCGAAGCCGTGGCCGCATTCCTCTGCCAGCCGCTACCCGCTCAGCAACAGATGCACTCCGGCCGCTCCGCCAACGGGCACACGCTGCCAGTCCGGCTTATCCCATGCGGCGCTGGGACGCCAACAGCCGGGACCGCAGCCGTAGCTTGAAGAGTAGGCAGAGAGGTTCTTGCACGGCTTTGTTGGGTCTCCCCCACTCCCTGCCCTCCGGCAGTCGGGGTGGGAGCGGCTGAGCGCCCGCCCCGGTGTATGTGGCAGGTGGATGGATACGGGACGCGGAGGCGCTGGCTTCTCGGAAAGAGTTAAATTTGCAGTCCCGGTCCCCGCGGAGCGCCTGGCAGCACGGCGGGATCCTTGCGAGGCGCCCCGTTCCGGAGCGCTTCTCGCGGCTGGCCGTCAGGGAGGGGAGAGGAGGGGAGCCCTGCGCTGTTCTGTGCGGGGAAACATCTTCTCTTTAGCTGGGAGAAAGAGCCAAGGAGCGAAACGAGGGCTGTGTAGAGTTGGGTATCACCACCAACCGTTTACAGCTGCCTTTGGTTTTGGTCACAACTTCAGTACCGGTGTTTGCGGAGGGTACGCGCGGGTCCGGTACCGGGGCTCCCCTGAAGATGGCAGTCGTTTCTTGTGTAATGCTGGCGGCCGGGGTTCGCTTCCAAGACAACCCCCTGTAAAGCAAGTGACTGCTGAAATTTTCCTGGCTGTGATTTAAGGAAGCCCCTGTGTGCTCCCCTTCGGTTCTCAGGGTCCGGGGGGAAAAAGCTGAGAGCAGCAATGACAGGCTGTACTGCTTCGTGATAGTGTTTCTGTCTCCAAAACGACTACAAGAAGCATCTCTTTCTGGGATGTCTGCTTTCTATTGTCATAAATTTGTCATAGTATTTTTTAGCTGCCTCTGAGCAGCAATGCATAGAGGCCAATACTGCTGAAAATGTCATTTAGGAAGGAGCACCCTGCCATCCTGTTGTATTGTGTGAACAAGACTGAGATACTGACAGAGCATACAGGCAAGATCAGCCTAGAAAGGCTGCTTGTTTCCTTAAAAAGAATCTCAGGGAACTCTGCAATCGTAATGAAAAGAATTATGGGGGATTTTCTGAGTGGCATTACCTGTCTCATAAAATGAGATGCATGTCAGGAAAAAAATCATAGTTCTCCTAATCTTGTTTTTTTACATTATTCAATATTAGTTCTTTCTTTGGATGAAATTATTACAAAAATGGCATATGCATAGGAAATAGAGAAGCCTAGGCAGGGTCTTCCCTTTTCATGCAGTAACATCGTAATCAATAAGGTGCTGCACTTAGTTTCAGTCAAAATATTTTGAAGTTCTTAATAGAGGTTTTGGGTTCTGAACTAGGTAGTTATCATTAAAATATTCAGGGGAGAAAATACCCTGTTTGTTCTGAGAGGAGTATCAGGTTCTTAAAAAGTGCATTTTTACTGTTTTGTACTCTAGAGACATAAAGAATCAGGGTCATGTTGCCAGCTTGCTGTGTTGCTTTGAATACTTTTAAGTAATTAATAAATGGATGGTTATGGAATTCTAAGTCAGGTGAACGTATATGTTTGGAGTACTGTTGGATCATTATTGCACACTTAATAGTGACAAGTAAATAACTTAGTCTTCATAAAGAGCACTAGATTGACTTCACCGAAATGGAATAGACTAATGTCTGGAATAGCCATTAAACATATAATAGCAGTGCAAACTTTTTCACTCTGTTCAGACATTGCCTTATTCCTTCAGTGCACTTACAGTAAGCAGAAGGGTATCTGGCTCATTATGCCCACTTGGTCCTCAGCCTATTTTCTGAGGCCGACAATAAATAGATATGCCTGAAGGGCCTGGATCCTTATCGTTGCATAATCACAGACCAAGGAGTAGTTCTCCCTCTCGGGGCTTCACAGGTGGTGTTTGTGACATTGTTGGCTCTTGAAAGAGAGAATGTAGAGCCTTGAACACATGAGATTTTTTTAATAGCTTGAATAATAATTGCAGCATATTTATAGTGTTTAGGAAGTGTGTGGCAGTGATTTACTAGCTCATATATTCTCCCTTGTGTCTTTCCAAAATCACCCATTGGTGCAATCTGATCTTTGTATTGCAGTTTTCTATATTACTTTAACTAAAAGCCTGTGAAAAATAATAATGAAACAAAACAGATTGGATTTTTTTTTTTTTTTTAGTTATGCATTCAGATGCTTTTCTGTCAGGATTGAACTGAATACTCTGGCTTGCCTGATATTTCTAGTTAGTATAATAAAGCATTATAATGCCTTTAGTTTCTGACCAACCATCTGAAGAATTGCAGTGTGCCTTGTAAGTTCAGCTGCTGTTTGTCGGCTCTTGAACTTGTTAACCTTTGAGGACATGAGCAGCAGCTCTAGTGTTTTCCAAAGCATTTAAATTGAATTAAGCACTTAAGAACAATGCTTAGTTTTTGTCTCAGTTGAGATTGTGTGAATTACATCTTCATTATGAAATATGATCACAAGTTACATTAAGTACGAAAGTGCAGAGGCTTCTGTCTTGGATATTTTTTGATGACTAAATGTACTTGAAGCACAATGCTGATCCAATTTGGTAAACTGTTTTACTATTCCATGAGCATGTCTTTATCTATATGGGCATTCCTTCATAGGCTCAGTCAATAAAGCAAAGCTCAGATGTAGGCATTTGCAGAACTCTTGTCTAAGTTAGTGACTTTAATTTGTATTGTTCATTTCAATGAAAGCAGGACTCTCACACTAGATGATCATCTCTAAAGTGTCTCACACAAACCCCATTGAAATTAATGGCAGTAATGCACCGATTCCAGCAGCTCTTGGACCAAGTCCTAGAAGTTAAGGGTGCCTCATAGTTTATGGCTTAGGATTAATAACCGTGATAAAATATTTCTTCTTTTTTTCCATCTCTCTGATAGCTTTAGTTGGTTGAAAATCCAGAGAAATGTTATGCAAAATAATCAAATGAAAGCTCTACATATACTAGATATAGCTCACAACTCCGTGTAAATCAGGAAGAACGATTTCAGTTTAAGCAGCCTTACACACAGGCTGTTGGAGGAAAAAAGCAGAATAACCCTAAAATAAAGAAATAAAGCATTTTAGTAGACACTATGATCAATTTCAACAGTATTTAATTTGCATCAGGCAAAAACTGACTATGGAGGAAGAGACACTGCGAAAGAAGACAAGGACTTTACTGGAATTTGGATATTTGCCCTTCTACATCTGGACATCTTCCCTCAGATATGCAGCGTATTTTCTGATTTTTTGTGGGAGCAGTGTTGCAAGTGGTACACAGACAGTGTGAATTTGTTTTGAATCTAAACATGTATTGTCAAGAAAGCAGTGCATGCAAGTTAGAATTCTGTTACTTCTTTCTGAAGATCCAAATGAGTCTTGACAAGCTGAAAAAAATCTTCCAGAAGTAAGTGGGTATATTATTACAAAGAGGGAAAAATATTCATGCTACAGGGATGAGATTTTTTTCATTTTTTTCTACCTGCAACAAATTACTTGTGGTGGTCATGATATAATCTCATATTTGTGTAAAATACACTCTAATACCTTTAAATAAGAGGTTGGCATAGAAGAGTGAGCTCTGAAAAATGCACAGGACTCCACAAAATCTGAAGGAAAACGTGAGTTTATTTGGTTTGGATACATATATGCCTTTTTCTATTCTGCAACTAAGTAGAAAGTGCCTTGCATCAGATAAAAAATTACAGTCTAGGTGTATGCAGACTTTCTCTTTGTTTTCTTCTTTTACTAAAAAGTTACATGTGTTTTCAGTAAAACTCTCAAAGGTTAAGAAAATTGTGCAGACCGTGCAGCAGTCTTGGTCATTCTTACCAGCTATTCTAAAATTTATAGGACCTCAAACCTCCAAATAAAGATACCTTTTCCAGAAAGTCCAGTGAATGGTGTCAACAAAGTCAATCTGTGTCTTGTTCCTGCAAGCAGAAGTAATAGAAGTATTTACTTTTGCTGAGGATGGGGATATTTCTGTATTCTGGAAATGGGAGAGCAGGTTTTTGTCAGTGGTGCAAAGTAAGGTGTCTGGCCACTGGAACTCATTGTTCAGTGGCGCATAATAGTCATCAGAGAGGGACTAACAGCTGCTGGTTGCTGTCTGAAAAACACTACCATAGTAGAATTGAGTAAGGTGTTGCCCACCCCCAGAAGAAGTGTGTGTGATGTGTTTAGGCTTTTGGGAGACATATATACAAGTCACTCCAACAGCAGCTGGATTTGCAAGGGAAAGTATGAGGTACCAAAGTCAAGTGGGGCCTCTGGGGATGAGCCTTGTCATGCTCGTAAATGCTCTGAGCACTAAATTGTCTGGAGCATTATTTCATTTCTGTAGTGCTCAAAATGGGACCGATAAAATGATGGTGTGGTCATCTAGGAGTAACAGCTGAATACACAGATGTCAGCATCCATTTTACAGCAGACAGAACTGGCAGACATTTGTTCTTGTGTCATCAGGTGAGCATGTGTCTGGCATATGTTGAGATAGTTGGGTAGATTCTTACCTTTAAATATTACCAGGTACTTGAGCAGTCTGATATTTGCAGAGATTGTGGCATTAAAATGCAATATAGTGCGTGTATGGTGACGATCACTGTCTGCTCTGCTGGCAACATTCTGCTTGGAAGAGACATATTTCTTTAAATAGTCAGTGTCCCTTTTGACTTTCATGTAATACGACTCCATTTGCGACATAACCTCTTTTTGCTTTAGAGTTTTGTAAACTTGGAGGAAATAATCTAAAAGTTAAGTGTTTATGTTAATTCTATGCTGGCTTCTCCACTGATGTTAAGATGTGGGTGGGGAGAGGAGAGAAATCATGTATTCACTGCACCCACTCCTCTGGGTGCGGATCCTAGACCTGCAGAATGTATATCCTCTAAATATCTTTGCAAAGAGATTAAAGCCAATTTCTGGCATATGTCTTGCAATTTCTTGTATAACTTATCCTGTGCATACTGCAAAACACACTATTATGGAATCTTTTGATTCAAATGCCAAACAAACTCCATCAGCAGGGAAATTTTTTTTTTTTTAATAAATCGAAGAAGGAGTTTCCATTGACAGTTGAAGAAAGAGGGGGAAGGCCCCATCTTCTGATATGGTTATCAGCCAGAGTTATTTACTCAAGTTTGTGGAAAAGATGGGGTGTAATTTCTTGGTGATAACTGTGAAGAAAATATTTGGAATAGGAAAAAGAAGAGGAAGGAGATAGATGAGAGAGATTTAATGATGCCTTTCACAAGGAAAGTTGTCAACGTACTATTTATATTGTTTTAATTAAGTGTAACTATTTAAGGTGACAAGATAAATAGCATTGCATATCAAGGGCTACAGAACACCATTTTCACATTAATGATCTGAGTATGATGATGCATGTGTCTCTCAAGCTTTGTTCTCTGCTTTCAATTTTGTTGCTCTGTGAACATTTCCATGGCATATGGCAGAAGAACAATGCATTTGAGCAAACTGTGGAAGCTAGGAGCCAAACAGCTCTTCCATGAAAACTGAAGTGGAGACAATTGCTATCACAGGAAAAGAAATACTTTTCCTTATTAAGGGTTGAACCACTGACATGGAAGTCTGGCTCAGAGAATCAAGAGGTGGAAGTTATCAGAGGAAAATTCTTCATGATTCGTATTGGCTCAGATAATTTTTGAAGAGGCTGGAATTAGTAGGGAGGTACACTGAGGCCAGTGAGCGTGGGTATGACTCAGTCCTGTGGAGATGTGTGTTAATAGACAGCAGCCCCTTATATCCCAGGAGGCATATTTCAAACTTAGGATTCTAAACTGAGATGGTACAGTGCACATACTTTTTTTTAGAATTTATTTTTGTACTAGGAATCTTGGAACTAAATCAGTGGCAAACTCTCAAGCTTTTCAGGAGCCAGATGTGCTATTCGCCTATTTGTGGGTCTAGCTGAGCTAGAAATGAGATTGATAGTACTTTCATGGTCCTCATACTCCAGCATTAATGGACCAGTAGCCTGACTCCTGTAGCAGCCTGGTTCAGACACACCATTGCTCTGATGTAAAGAAGGTAGTGCCCTTAAGAATAGGTAGGGTATATTTTCAGTCATGCTGAGTCTCCCCTTGCCGTGCCACTGACACCTGAGGCTGTGCTAATCAGGGATTTCTCTACTTGCAGAGAGTTTTGCTGTGCTTAAGATCTGCTGAATTTGGGAACTGCTTGGTACTGCCTGCTGAATGGAAATGGGACATACTGACTGGCGCACACTTTTTTATTTTTTTCCCTTGTGATGGGTTAACCATGTAATCTCATTTCTAAGTCATAGATTGATGTTCCATTTCTGTGCCATTAGTTTTTCATTATCACTGGTCTTTATTTCTGACAATTTTATCCACAGTATTTTTCAAATAAGTTTTCTCAAATGTGAGAAGGAAAGCTAACAAATTGAAGGCAAATATCCACCTTCTGTCTGAAAACTATACTCACAAAGAATGAAGAATATGAGAGCTAATTCAGCAGGGTTGTCTAAATTGTTTTTACTGAGGCTCCGGAGAGATGAAGGGCCAGATAACGGACGAATTGCTTTAAAGCAAGTATTATGAGTTTGAGGGGTAAGATTAGAAAACTTAGGTTTCCTACTGCGGAAGTACCATGGTACTTCCTTAAATGATTAATGAGTTCTAAGATCAGAATACCGTTAGGATTATCCACCTCTTACAATATAGGTCATGTATTTCACTTGGGGATTTCTTCCAGCTCCGCGGCCAACTAGAAATGTACTTTAGAAAACCTTTTGGTCTTGTCTTAACAATACCCCAAAATCCTCCTCCCTGGAAAACTTTTCTCTGTGATTTGCCTGAAATCCCTTTAAAAGTCAGTTGCTATTTCCGTCTTAAACTCTGCTGACCCTGTCTGTAGCCACTGATGGCTGAGAGCAGCAGCTCCCAGGTTTTGCATATGCTACTCTTTCTGCAATACCTTCCCAGTTACAGACTCGAGACATCACCAGCAATATGGGGGTTTGAAGGCTTTCTGACATTTAGGGCTATCCAGAGGATCGAGCCATTGTATGAAGGACTGTGGTGAATTAGAACGTGATGGAATCAGAAGTCTTCTTCCTTTTATCAGACTATCACAGACCCATACATTGAAAACCTTGTTTGCTTCCTTCTTTGCAAGCTGGGTCTGCCAGATTCATGTGCTCTGTCAGTGAGTATCTGGTTCTGCAGAACATTTTTTGAATTCTTGGCTGAACTAATTTTCTTTCTTACATCTACCTTTTTTGTAAGACCCGTTTTGCTACAGTCCCCATCGCAGGAATGTACCCTATCTTCATGACTTAAGTTATTTCCAGAGTCTCTTTTTTTTTTGGTTTAAATAATCACAACCATATATCTCTAAAAGAGTCTATTTGTTGAATCTTTTATGTCCTTAAAGTAGTTATGTATTTTAATTTACGATTTACTTGGGGTAGGCCTCAGCTTCTGCTGCAGCTTCATTGAACCACCAAGTTATGTGAAGATTGATACACACAATAGGTGTCTAAGTAACCATTTTATATCCAAAACCTCCAGGGAGAAGTAGTAAGAGGCCCCTTTTGGGATGCTAATTAACTTCCTTTCCACTGTTTACTGCTCTTGTTTTCAAAGGGAATTAAATGTTTTTCTAGCAAAGAATACATCTCTTTCTTTACAATTTTTACTCTGTATGAAGGGACAGTTTTTAACAGACAAATAGTGTGGTACAAAATACTACATTTTTCAAGCATTGTGATTCCGATGTGCACTCTTACGTATCTTAATAGCATCATGTAGGGATATTTTTGTTTACACATATGGTATAAAAATATTAAGCTCTATGTTTCTGTGGGATCTTCCATGTAATTTTGAAGTTCTGTAAAAGCATTTTGGGTTTTGCTTTCCACTTTCCCCTGTGAATTTGGCAAGCCTTGAGTTTTAATAATTTATAGGAGGTTGACCAAGAGAGAATGCCAAGTTTCTTTTTTTTTTTTTTTTTTCCTCCCCCATCCAATTTCTCCCTTTCTAAAAATTCCACATTCTTGGTGCGAATATAATCTGGACGGATGTTCTAGTGGAGGGAAGACTTTGTACAATGTAATAAAGTAAATTAAGTAGCAATAGCTACTACTACATAAAGTGATACAAAAAGTTTTGCATTCCAGATCTTTAAACTTAACCAAGCTCCCCTCTGCTCCTTATTTCTTTCTGTGAAGTGTGCTAATAGTATCGGTTCCAGATCACTTTTTTTTTTTCCTAACAAAAAAAAAAAGAAAAAAGAGTTGCAAGTTAGGTCCCTGAACTAAAGATTTGCTTTCCAAAAGCACCAAGTAATTTGCATTTTCTGTCAACAGCAGTGGGAATTGCTGAATGCTCAGCACTTCAGAAAGCCAGCCCACCTATGAAAATGCAACGTGCTTCTATGAGGAGGAGACCTAGAATTGCCACTTTTAATTAAGAACAAAGGCATTCATCGTTACTTGCTTTAAAGTTTCAGATTGCCTGGTGGAATAAAATGCTGATTTGTTCAGCCTTTGGAATAGAGATCCCTTCAGAATCAGTGACAGTATTCAATATACTTTAGAATTAGATGATTACATCTCAAAGATCTTGTAGTTGAGAAATATGCAAGATACAGGTTTTTTAAAAAGCAGTCAATTAAAAAAGTATTTTTTTTAATTAACACGTATCTGAAAATGGTGTGTTTGTCCTTGGCAAAAATAACAGTTTGGACAATGTAAATGGTAGGAATAACATGGTGGGAGTATTATGCCCCTAGGGCCTTGTTATTCAAGGCAGGTCTATATGCCTGGCACAATTATGTCACTGGTGGATACCAGAAGGTGTTATCTCTATGTCAGCAGAAGCTCCTAGTGTAGCTACTGCAGCAAATAACTTTTTTTCAACAGATATAGTAAAGGTAATTTTATTAAAAAGGGTTAGTTTACTAAAGGGTAGAAAGTGAGTTAACCATTGAGTTCTGAAGTTTGGTATTATTAGAAATAATTTTTTTCATCCACTATAGAGCAACTTACAGATTAAACTGCCTATGAACAGTAAACTAGATAGACTGATTTGCTGCTTTTGATTTTTTTTTCTCCCTCAGCTTTTTATGTGTTGTGGCATCTCAATCTTTTACAATTTCTCATCTTCATTCTCAAAGTGCTGCTACTAGAATTTGATCTATTACTTTAGGAATAATCTCACTGTTGCTGTATATACTAGTAATTTTATCTCTTTTCTTCAAGCCTTCTGTTCAGAATGGAGGAAATTAATTTGATCTTTGTGCTGCACTGCTGGAAAAGAGGGAAAGGAGGCAGAGATGGGATTTTCAAGCTATACACAAGGAGTGGGATACTAGGATTTGCAGCTAAAATAAATTCTCATTTGCCTTCTCGCAGTGAATCTTTCTAGCTACAGGCAAATCTGGTCAGTCTTGGTACAGCAGTTGGACATAGATAGCCTGGTCATTTGGGTGATGCTGTGGGAGGTAAATAATTTTAGCTGAACTGCCAGCTACATGGAAAGCTGAAACACATTACAGCAGATAATAGTGTCTTGATATTGAAGCTGCTCTTGGCAATAGGTAGAGTCTTGGTTTCAATATAAGAACAGGAGTTGCCATCCACAATAAAGGTATTGTTTTCCAATACTTTACCAAGGTTTCTTAGGGTGTGTGAGTGCTCTTTGCTCTAATTACAGTGAGCGATTAAGCAACAAGAGCAGAGACATATGGGACAAGAAGGATGAATGATAACCTACTTTGAAAAAAACAACATATGAGGCTAGAATTAGAACATCCTATAAATGTTAATGGGTGTTACTCTAGGGGGAGGAAATTGTGTAGGAGGCATGAGGTGACATATAGCTTGAATATATAGCCAGCCTTTAACACAATTAATACAGTCTATAGTCAACCTTTCACATGAACTAATAACTCTTTCAGTGACTTAGAGTTCAGAAATACTGATCAGGGTATTGAGAACTGAATTTAAAATGCTATAAAAGCAGAGGATAATTTGGTCAGGAGGGTAACACGAGAAAGATTTCTTCTTTTACCTTTGGAAAGTATTGGTTATCAGCAATACATTTATGCCAGGTGTTTGGGTTATTTTCTATTTTTAAGTTCTCAGGGACTGTGCTTCTATGAGGGAGCACAATTTCCTCCTACGGTTTCCCTCTCTGAAAATTACTCAGTTTGTGTGGATCTCACAAAGGAGATGCCAACAGTGAGTCATCTGGTCACCAGCTCTGTGCTAAGGCTTTCAGCTAGGTCTTGCAAAAACTACCTTAGTGTACTGAGCAACAGTTATTTACCTTTGGTAAAACCTCCAAAAACAGGGGGGAAAGCAGGGTTTAAAATGAAGTGGCCTTCACTTTCTGATACTGAAATCAAGTTTCAAAATTAGTACTATTTCAAATGATTGAGGACATTCAGTTTCCCATTTGAGAAAGGCATGAAAGAGAGATGCTATTCTAAACCCCCAAAATTATAGCTGTGTGATCAATCAAAAGCATAGCAAACATGTCTCTTTTATTAATCAAAGTGAAAACACATGATCTTGTTTTGATGCAAGTATTACAGGATTAATTAGCAATAAAAATAGTATATAAGAAACAATCTTCTGGTTAGATAGTTAAATGTTTCTGTCAGGA
>VYZS01003710.1:0-10267 GCA_013400695.1 Neodrepanis coruscans | reverse complement strand
ACTGTAAATACAGCTCAATGTTCTGCAACACAAGTATAAAGATTAAACAAAACTTTGAAGAGTCAAATTATCCTTATCATTAATACATGCCTTTGATCTTAGCCAACATGTGGTCTTTCAGAGGTGCTCCTTGTATTCCATGTGTATGCTCCACCAATTATCTCAAATGAGAAGTCAGTTCTAAGATGGCCATGCACAAAATTATAGAGTGGATATATTAGCAGATCACTATGACAGTGAAATAATGTGAAACAGTTAAGTAATAGCACGGTTTGTTGGATGTCTAAACTCTCATGCAGTGTTCACTCTTGTAGGAAATAAAATTATTCCAACACTGTTACATGGACATATGACTACCACAGACCTCCTTGGTCACCCAGTTTTTGTCCTCTGTTAGCAAAGAAGACAATTCCATGCAATTCTTTTTGTAAAACTCATATAAAAAATGTTTTACAGACAAATATATATTTAAAGCTCTGTGGTACAAACTCCATTACAAGTGTTGTGACAGCGGTGGCGGGGGGGGGGGGGGGGGTGTCTCATTACTCTTTTTTTTTTTGGCAGGGAGAGGGGGATTGGGTTTTTCTGTTTTTGGAGGGCAGCTTGAGTAGTTTTTTGTTGCTGTCAAATGATGTGAATTACTGTTCAAACTCACAGTGTGTATTCCAAACTGTCTGAATATCTGAACACATCAAGGATTGCAAAGGGGAGAGATGGAAACCATGTATTTGATGACCGAGTACCTGAGGCTCAGTACATGGCAAGGTTTCATTGCTCATTTTAAAAGCATATAGCCCAAAGTAATGCCACAATACTGCAGACTTTGATGCCATACCATTGCCATAAAGGTCTTATATACTTTTCTACTTCTTTACTCTATCTTCTGTTAAAATATATCTGCCATTTTCCTAGAATCTACGGTTTGGGCCCCTGGCCAGCACATCTAAATAGGCCACCTGCTGCAATTAAACAAGGAAAAAGTCTATATCAAAGCACTAAAATGCATGTCCAAGCACTTAGTCTAGATTTAGACTGGGACTGGAAAACTTTAAAAAGTCTGAAGATTTTCAAGTCTGAAGAAAGTCTGAAGATTTTCAAATATCTGCACAAACTCTTGAAAGATTATCTGAAGGGATATAAAACTCTTAAACTTAAAAATGAGAAGCAAAATGGTGAAGAACAGGAAATACTGTGATAAGGAAGATGAATATTAGAACAAGCTAAATACTACGTATTAATCACTTTTATTTGAGTTCTAATCACATCACAACAACGGTTATTGTTCATTCTCAAACACAGGATGTAGGCAGTGTCACTTCTTAAACATTCCTGTAAATTCTTAAACATTCTGTCCATTCTTAAACATTCATTTTCATTCTTCTTAACATTTTGAAATTTCAGGCAGAAGTTGTTTCTCATACACTTGGTATTTGGGAAGGATTTCCATGAAGAGATATAAGAGAAGTGATTTAAGGGTTTGCTATTTTTAACAGTTTGCTACACTTATACATACCTAGAGGTTAAAGTTTCACTTGGTTTTTAAATTACTTGTTTTAGGCAAAAATTCATCCAACAGTCAAATGATATTCATTTACTAATTTTTAAGTTACTGGGAAACTGTGGAGAAATAGATATCAGACTGATTAAAAAGATACAATTTTTTTTTTATTTCTTGATTTTGTAAATGAAATAAAATTTTCAAAAGCTCTATTTTTTTTTATCTAGAGTGACTGTGCCCCACAAGTCATTCTCCAGCTTATCAATAATGAAAATCTTGGAAAGAGCATTATAACATGTGCTGGGAAATATATATGAAGCACCATTCTCTACCGTTCTTCAGCACTTCCAGATGTGCTAAACATGCTCTTTCTATCCATACCAGCTCTACTGTTAAAGCATGGTTTATTCAGTGTGCGATATGGTCACTAGTCCAGAATTTCTGTTTATGTATGTCATGGTTTAAGTGTCCAGGAAGTACCTGTAATGTGTGGCGTTGTTGAATCTTTTTCTTTTTTTTTTTTTCTTTCACAGAGTGAGTTTGGGGTGGCCCTAGTCCTTCACCCCAACCGTGCACCTCCAGCCCTGGCATGTGGAGGGAGCCTGCTACCCGGTCCCGGCAGGAGAGACATGGGGGCCGGCAGCCCGGCAGCAAATGTGGCACCAGCACACACGTGTCTGCTCCCATTTGCTTGGACTGTGGTGCAGCTCCTGGGTGTGTTTCCTGGTGGCGTGTAGATGTGTGGCCATCCACCATTGGCTCCCGGTCACGTGTCTTGGCATGGACGTAAACCAGTGGAAGGCAGAGAGGACTGACATCTCGGAGTCACTTCTTATTGGGAGATTGAGTCAGTGCAGGGTGGGACTTCAGAGTCTTTTAAAGCTTCCCGCAGGTACGTGACCTGTTCTTTTCTGCCTTTGGGGGGTCCTGAGAGAAGTGATTTCACTGTGCCGGAGGCGGTCCAGGTGCCACGTGTAGAACCCTTCACCTTCTCATCCTGATCAAGGACCATCTCCTGCCATGTCTCTACATCCTGGCATCCCTGAATTTCTTTGCACCCTGGCGGCAGTGGGACCCCTGCACTTTGCCCTGCAGCTGAATCCTTTCTCAGTATCACAGTTTTCAATAACTGTTTTGTTTTTTTGGGGGGTTCCTTTTGGTGTCTGGGTCCAGGATATTTTTGAGTTTCTTGGGGTCGTGTGTTGGGGGCATGGTCTTGGGTGTATGGGAGGTGTGGCTAGTACCATTCATACATATATACCATATTTCTATTTTTTTCTTTTTAAACCTAATAAATCTTGTTGCATTCCCTCTAACGAGCTCTGGTCCAAGTAGTGGTTAAATAACCCTTTCGCAGTCTCAAACTGAGACAATGTAGAATTCTCCAATCATCAGTTCTGCTGTATCCGAGATGTCAGATGTGCTATTAGTGCCTTGTCATCACTTGCAGTTGAATAGAGAACACCAGCAGAACCTGTTCATTTCACTGTTAAACATGCCTTAAAAACAACTTATCCCAGGAGCACAAAAGGGGGAGAACATACCACGAGTTTTTAAGAAATGAGGTAATTAGTTAAATTCTATCATAGACATTAGCATTCAGCATGGTAAGACAGCAATAAGGTCTATAGAGTCAAAATCTTTTTATTTTCTGCAGTCTCTTATTTCTAAAGCTGAGGTAAAGTTGTGCTGATCTGAGCCATTTTACGTGCGAAGCTGCGGTACTATCTACCACCATCTTTTTATCTGAACATTTGAAAAATTTCTCTCAGACAATTTCAAGCTTAATTTAACTCATCTTACAAACAGACATAATAAGAGTGTCATATCCCACAGCAAACACAGCTGAACACATGTTGTGTGAGTGTGTGTTTATCTAAGCAAATTCACTGTGGCTCTGTGGCCCCTACTTTACATACAATCTATTATAGACAATTAAAATTAGGTCACAGATGATGATCTGTGTTTTACATTTTCATTTTCCTTTTTCTCAAGTCTGAGGAGGCAACATCAGCTCTGACCAGTGGACCTTACATTTCTGCACCATAGCTACTGTTGTCTCAGTATTTCATTTTTTTTCCTTTTGCTCTTTCCTTTGCTCTTCTCTCTCAGTGTTTACCTGCAGTAAGTCAGTGTAAGTATTATTTACATGATTTTAAATTCTTAACCTGTTTTAATTTCATTTCAAATTAAGAATGAAAGAATTCCATGCTCCATGATGTTTTATATTTAAATTAAAACATTTACAGGGGAAAAAAAAAGATAACTATCAAATAAATTATTTTTATCTCAAATAACCTCTTTTTGTAGATTTTCAAATCTGAAAGAACAAGTCAAACAAACAAATCACAAGCAATAATGCCAGCTATGGACCTCACAAATAGACAAAAATAAATTACAAGATGCATCTTTGGAAATTATCTGTGATCTTGATAGAGTTCTCAGAGTGTTATGTATTCTGTAAACCTAACAAAAAATATTTGTGAAAAGGAGATTGTTTGTGTTAACAATATTTTTTTTCCCCATGATTCTTAAAAGGTCTGTTTCTTCATAGAATGTTTCCTTCACTGTGGAGGTATATTCTTTTATTTAAGGTTCCTTTTGTTACCTTGGAAATAATAAAAATGTAACATAGCAATATAGACATTATACGACCAGGTAAGAAGTCCACAGTGGAACCCAGACTCAACTCAACAACTGCCTCCATGATTCTTAATGAATGGACTGCCTTGCCCGTATGCTTCCCTAAGGTTTGATATTTCAGTTTAGGGGTCATATTATACTATATACTATAATACTATACACTAGTATTGATTCCCATGACCTTCTCTTAAAGCTCAAAATTGTTCATATGACCTAGCTACTGTCAAAACAACAGGAAATAAACTAGAGTGTTTAGGATGATTCTTTTAAGACCAGTTCCTTGAATGAATAATTCAAAAATCTTAACATATTTTCTCAGTATGGATCTGAAAAAAACATGAATCTCTGTGCAACGGCTTGTGGGACTACACTAATGGAGTTCTCTACCACAAAAAAGGGTTTTGTGTATGAGATTACTGATTTAGAGAGAGGAAATGTGCTGAAAGAGGTAAATAGTGCTGTAGAAGAAAGTACAGTCTTCCTCAGAGACAAGATTGGTAATAAAATATATTTTCAGCGTAATGAATCCGAATGACAAAAAAGATCAAATAATATCTAACTGTGTGAAACTGATTAAAGAAAATAGAAATTTTCATATCTAGTATTTAAGTTAAGACTAATGTGATATAAGGAACCACTTCACAGAGAATGAGTGGAGATTTATATAATAACAGTTTTGCTGTTACTAGGAATACAAAGGAATTACTTGTTACTTGTTACAAAAGAATACCTGAACCACAAAACGTTTAGAAAATGTGGACACAACCCTGGGCTCTCTGAGCAGCTAAGGAGGCAAAAGAGAGATTTCCCAAGAGACAGTAAGGGGTCAGAAAATATCTATGACATTGTTATGATATTTGCTTAAGCGAAGTCCTCAAATCCGACCACTGCTGCTTAGGCAAGTTTTGAGGTATGTGAGCATGAACCACAGGTGGTTGCCACCCCACTTTATACTTCTGCTCCTGCAGTAGGAGCTTGCTCTCACAGGGCTTTCTGTCTTGGATCACTTTCCCCACTGTTTCCTGTGCTTCTAGTCTGGTGATGAGGGAGTCTGACCCTTCCCTGTGTCTTCAGGTAAATAAAACATTCATGCATTTAGAGTGAATTTTTTGATTGGTTGGATGGGTTTTTTTAGTGCTCTTGCATTTGGTTTGGTTTGGTTTGGTTTGGTGGTTTGGTTTGGTTTAATTTAATCTAGCACTTCATTTCATTTGTTTCAAGAAGTTTGCTCATTTCCATGTACTACAGTAAAAGTATATGGTAAAAATATATATGTTGAACTCTTTTCAGAGGGAAGAAAATGTATCTGGCATGTAAACTTGCATGCCTAGCAATCATGAGTGTAATATACCTAGATTTAGTCAAAGGGGAAAAGAATTTTCTGAAACCACCTTTCAAACAGATAAGGGAAGGAGGTCCAGCTAGAAAAAGTGTTTCAGAAACAGAGAAGTGGCCAAATTATTGCAGTAGTTTTCTAGCCATGACATCTCATAAAATCACTTGAGCTCAATCCAAGTTCTGACTTTGATAGTAAGTGGATTTAATCCTAGAAGAGCTAGTTCTGTGTTACCGTATCTAAGACACAGACGAGGACTAAGGAATAGACACAGGAGTCATTAAACAGTTCATTTTACAGAGCTGTTAAGCAGTTCACAGATATGGCCACTTGTAACTAATTCCAATATATGAAACTTTGCAAATCGGAAAGGTAGAAATTCTTTGTAAGTTTATACAGTATTGATGGACACACTGACTATTAGATGTATCTTACTTGTAAGTAGGAAATTCTGAGAGAGGATGAAAAGATAAGTTATTATAATGTTAATAAGCCATCAGGAGGCAAGACAGGCCCGGTGGAGAAAAGGAAAAGCAAGGAAAAAAAAGAAACCAATCGAGTCTTCCAGGTAGGCATCTGGATAAGTATAAACCAGATTAAGCCAATTCAGTGCCCTACTTGAAACATGTACCTACTTGTAATTTATTGGTGGAAAGAAATGTAGCCAGATGGACATTTTAAAGCAAGCTCTTTGCAAGTAATTGTTGATTATTACACTGTAATAATGTATCCCAAAGCTCCCGTATTTCTCATTAAAAAAATCTCTAAATTGAAAATCAGCTGAAGTCATCTCTGTCTAACAGGATATAAGGGTTTATACCTGAATTCTCCTGTTGGTTTATCCAAAGAGAGAAAAAGTATACATGTCTGTATTTATAGCAAACATCTTATTTATCAAAAGAACAGCTGACTATTTTAAATTATTCTAGCTGCGTTTATATAAAGTCTCTGTTTGCCCTCTGGTGCTCTATGTGATTAATTAAATGTATGCAGAATGATTAATTGATTAATCAATTATTTGGTTATTGCAAACTCTCTCCAATATTTATTTTTATGCTTATCTCTATGGAATAATCACTAACTGTTAAATTTTGATATGTTCATTATTGATGAAAATTAATTGAATCTTTTGGAGTATTTTTGCTTTATCTTTCTGCCATGAGTTCACTGAGATATGTTTTCAGATGTAATTGTAAGTAGAAAGAATTACTTATTAAAAAGGGAGTAATAGAAAATATAGCTATGCATTTCAATATCTAAGTATTATAATCAAGGCACATAAAGATTCAGACATATACACTTAAGCACCAGTATTAGTGTGCACAACTCTGTGGCAAAGATGCTGCTGAACAAGAAAATGGCAAGAAAGAAAAGGTCCTCAAAGCACTGGCAGCAGCTTCTGACTTCTCAGAGAGTTGACTAGATTAAAGCACATTGACAGATAAATTGATATCTGCCTGAAGAAATGCTTTCGGGATGTGGCTTCACACATTCTCATTCCTATTTCATTCTTATCATTCTTTGAATGGTAAACTGAACCTGGCCCAGAGCTACACGGAATGATTATAAAAGTATGCAAATATACTTTTTGGTGAAGGTGAATGTAAATGTCATATAATCACATGAAGAGATAGAACCGCTAATGAAAAAACAGTTACTTTACCTGAACCAGGTGTTACTTCTCAGAGATTAACAACAGAAAGGGGAATCTGTGGGACAGCTTGTTTTCTACTGTGTGTGCTTGGGTAGCACTCAAACCACTACAATGTGCTCTAAGCTTTGAACCAGCAGTAGCATATACATAATACGACTGCTATACAAGTTTTTTAAAGATCTAGTCTTTCAGGTGACATTATTACTGAAATTTTCATCAAGAATTGAAGAGTCAGTCAGAGCAAAATCAGGATGTTGTTTTAATAAAATAAAAAAATAAATTAAAAAAAAAAAAAAGAAAGAAAAAACCCACCACAAAGAACAAACAAACAAAAATCACAAAATCAAACAAAAACTCATGACTATATTGAATACTCTAAAAGAGGCTTTAATTGTAAAATAGTAGAGATGTTTGACCAAAGAATTGCCTATTTCTGGTTTCTATGTTTAAAAAAATATTCCAAATCAACCAGCTGTGTTTCTTATCTGAAATACAGATAAAAGAAGAGGAAGGTAATTTTTTCTTTCTGGTATACATCCACATAGAGAAGCAGTAGAAAAGCAAATTTAGCAAGCAGCAATTTCCATCAATTCCAGAGCTTCTCGTCAGAGCGTATTTAAAATAAGAGTGTGTTTTCTGTCACTCTTTCCCTTTTCCCGTTTCTCTTGACTTCCCAGATCAGAAAAACTGAATGAGTGGTTCAAGTACTGTAAGAGTACCACATGGTCACTCAGCTGTGGTAGGAACTTAAATTATGATGGTTCCTTTGCATTTTTATGTGTTACAAGACAACAAATGTTTGCACAATTGTTTATTGGCTTCTGTGTATTACACTGAAATGAATGGAGCTATGGAGAAGGTGCGCTGAAGAACTACTAACTGGCATTATTTTCCTGATATGACCCTTCAGCAAAATGCTTTCTGGCAGTTACTGCTGATAATTTACTGACACATATTTTTCATCAACTTGTTTTTCTTATAAATACCAACACTGTAACAGTTATAAAAAACAGAAAAATAAATAAGACACTAAACTGAAAGGCTGAGCTTTGATTTATTATGTAATTATAAAAATACAATAGTAGTAACAATAAAATAGTCAATTGATTGATTCTTTCTTTCTTTTAGAAAGAAACTAACATTTAACAGAGAGGATAACTAACATTTAACAGAGAGGATTGGGACAGGATTTAATGGGATCTTAATATCCTGTTAGCTTACCTGATGCCATTGAGGTTACTGTCAAGGCTGCCACAGACCTCAGCAGAAAACACATCAGACTAATCCTGAGGCCTTTTGAAAATTCCATTCATATGGATGGAACAGAAATAAGTTGCAAAGAAATACAAAATATTATAATTTATATTTTAAAGACCACAAAAAAACCCCAACAAAACAAAACAAGGAAGAATAACAAAGAAACAAGGTTTCCCCACTTGATATTTGTGTTGAATGTTAAGCCCTAGGCATATAGGTAATGAAGCCAATGGGCTTTACTGACTGCAAAAAAGAATTTGTATGATCCTGATTTTAACACAATCTGTCTGATTCTGGTCAAACTGGATTATATTTTTGTTATTTATTCCTAGCAGAATTCTTCCATAGAAGAAAATAACTGCATTCAACATTACTTCAGAGAGGTACATTTATTTCAGAGGCAGCATATTCTAGTGGTACAAAGAATGGAAGAGAGGAGCAAGCTATTAAAATCTTATCTACTTTTTACTTTATTCAATGGAGTCCCTCACTGAGAAAGATGTGAACAAAGTAAGAGTTGCCCCTTTGTTTCTTATTACTGCATCTTTAGAATAGATATATATTTATGTCTGTATATAGAGATACAGTCCATCCATTATGTAAAAATTACTATGGGTCTTCTTATATAATGTAAAAGTTTTATGTGAAAAAAGAATTTAAAAACTCCATGACTCAGCCACAGCTAAAGTATTAGAATATACTGATAAAAAAGGGAAAACTTATATCTAGACTTTGTTGTTTGGTTTTTTTTTTCAGGAAGGTGACCATAGCTGATGTGTAGTTGGTTATATGGCACAAAATCTATCCATGGTAATTGAGTATGGATTCAAATATCATAAAATATTTTGAGTTTTTTTTGATGATGATGATGTTATAATGAAAACTCTTACGTGCTTCCCACAAAAACCAAAGGAACCATTGTCTATAACTTTGATAAATCTCGATAACAAACAGTGGTGTTAATAAAGTTTCCATAAACTAACCAAAGAATTTTAGGCTGTGGTAATCAGAATAATCTGTTAATGTTTGGTAACCTATTAAGCTTCCAAGAGAAGATAAATAAGCACTGAAAATCAAATAGAAACGCAACCCACCAAATCTTACAATTTCACACATCTGCCTTATGGGTACCTTACCCATTATAGGAAGAGACAGAGGAAAATTCACAGCTTTGTTTTGTCTTGTGTGATTCAGAAGCACACCAAAGCCAGTTCCAGGCTAAATCCTTCCCATTCACCAAGTGACTATCCAGAAGTATACACTTGAATACACTTTAATCTTCAGAACAGAAGTAGAATCAGGTCTAGAAAAAATTTATCCTGAAAGAAAAATCTGTGCCTTCCCTATATTTTAACTACAAATGCTTTTGTTAGAGAAAACACCTAGTGAATATCCTGAGATATATTCATAACTCAGCAAAGTCAAATCAGTTTAAAAGCAGAGTAAATGAATCTATCACATTTTTCCACATTTCACATTTGAATACTGAAATTGAGACCCACCTAATGATGTAGTTCCACAAATACAGAAAGATGGCACTCTTTCTTGAGCACCCTATCCTTTCTCTTTACTACAGATGTTATGACAGAGACAGTTTATGGATGAATGAAGAAGAATGTCATGTGGCAGAAAGCTGTTGAAAAAAAATTTGTAATTGCAAATTTTGTAATTGGAAGCATCTTGTGAAAGTTAGAATTCTGAGGAGTGGTTCTAACAAAATTCTTCATGATTGGGACTTGATATTAACCAAAACTTTCTGTCAGATTTCTGGTCCAACATATGATGCTGGTTTTTATTTGTCAAAACTCATAGATTAATAGAATTATTTAGGTTGGGGAAGACCTTCAAAATCTTTGAGTCCAGCTATTAACCCAGCACT
>VYZS01003709.1:0-52237 GCA_013400695.1 Neodrepanis coruscans | reverse complement strand
GTTGGAAAGGACCTCTGGAGGTCCTCCAGCCCAGCCTTCCTGCTAAAATATCCCACCAATCTTAGGAGGGCTTAACTTTGGACTGTCTCAAGTTGTGGTATCTTTTGTCCTGCAGAAGACCCTTTGTGAGTGCAGAGGTGTTTGTTCTGAGCCTGGTCCTGGTCCCTGTTGCCTGTGGACTCCTGTGCTGTTTGATGCCCCATAGGGATCAGGCCCAATCCTGGGCCTTGAGGCTGCCAGAGCTCAAGAAATGTTGGGACAACACTCGCAGGGACAAGGTGGGATTGTTGGGGTGTCCTGTGCAGTGTCAGGGGTTGGACTGGATGATCCTGTGGGTGCTTCCCAACTCAGGATGTTCCATGGTTCTGTGTTTTCCCATCCCATCCTGAACACCCAGCCCTTGCCCTTGCTGCCTGACTCGGATGGTTTGTCAGAGTCAAGTTCATGGCACATAAAAACTAAACATAAAATGCCTCTGTTTCAGAAGTGGATTGGTGTGGCTTACCCTGCCATGGCTGAGCAAACAGCTGAAGTAATTTTTTCAAAGTAAGATAAGACCAGGAAAAAGCCTCTGATACATATTTTTCCATGTAAAATTAATTAGGTCAGTGTAATATAAAAAACAAGGACTCAGAAGTCATGCAGTGATTTGTGCTCAATCCTAATTCTGCCCTCCATCTCTCTCTTCAAAAATTCACTTTGAGTCCACTTCTTTCTTGCTTGCATTTCTCTTAGTCTCTCCCTGCCCCTTTAATTTGCTCCCTCACTTCTTGGTTTGTCTGTGTTGTGTTGAAACATTAAGGAATTTTATCCTGCTATTCAAGTTTATCCTGTTTTTAGAGTTTATATGTAGGTCATAAAGTCTGAGTGATTTGGGTTGGAAGGGACCTTAAAGCCCATCCAGTGCCACCCCCTGCCATGGGCAGGGACACCTCCCACTATCCCAGGTTTCTCCAACCTGCCCTTGGACACTTCCAGGGATGGGGCAGCCACAGCTTCTCTGGGAATTTCATCCCAGCCCCTCCCCACCCTCACAGCCAACAATTCCTTCCCAATATCCAGCCTAAACTCTCCTCTTTCAGTTTGAGGTACCAGACTCTCTCACACTGTGCACTAATGTGTGTTCCCTCTTCCATGTGTCCTAAGACATGACAGACATGTTCCCAATCCCATTCCAGTGCCCTCCCCATGCACCCAGAGGTGCCAGTCCATCTCCAGTGAGATGAGGGTGGGATGAGCTGAGTGTTGTCAGAAAAGCCAACATTTGTTGTGGCCCATTTGCTGCACACTTTGGAGATTCTTGGGATAAAGGAGGGGATAGAAATGCCACTGCTGCCCTGGCCATGGCCCCCATACACCACATCCTGCCCCTGGGAATGAGACCTGACTCCAAGGTATTTAAAAAACAAGAAGAGGAAGAACAGCCTTGAAGACCCTTAAAGTCTTTTAGCAATTGTGGTGTTTGTGGCTTGTTCTTTTCCCAGCCCTGGTTACACAGAAGCTACTTTTAACACCTGACACCTTCCTTCTCTTATCAGTTCATTTGATTTCTGCTTAAAGCATCAAACTTCCTCAGGCCTTTTCCAACCACAAGTATTTTTGGGTGTAATCTCCTGTGAAATATGAACATTTTACCATTTAACCTTTTTCTTAGTTAAATGGAATGTGTTTAGACTTGATCTGTGTAACACAAACCTTCTTCCAAAAAGGGAGGAGACCTGACCAGCTCTCAGGTCAACCCTGGAGCTTTCTGGATTGCACCACCCCATGTCTGGCTCTGATGGCACTTGGACAGTTGGACTGTTCTTACCCTGACCAGCTCCTAAACTCTTTGAAATATCCCAAACTAAGCATGATGAAGTTACAGACTGTATTTGAAGGCAGTAGAAAGTTCAATTTTAATTTTATGAGTGCTGATCCTGAGAGGACTCATCATTACTGTTTGTAGGAATTGCCTTTTGATTGATGAAAGAAATGATACATTGGCTCTTCCAGGTTGTGTAGCTTATTCTGGAAGTTTGCCTGCAGAGTGTGGTCTAGAGCTAATCCATGTGATACCCAACTTTAACCAAGTCTTTCATTCTAATGAGCCTTTCCTAAAGGTATTTCCTTTGTGTTTTTGTTGGTTTCTGTGAATCCTCTCCCTATGTTTTGTTTTGGTAAGTGATATCAGGCAGTGTCACTAGACAAAAAAATGTGTCCTCTGGTGCAGAGTCCTTGGGAAAGGACTTTGTGTCCTGTTAAATAAAAAGCATTGCTAATGTAAGATATCACACAACTCAATATAAAAGTAATAAATAATATAAATATATATATATTTCTACCTAACAGAAATAAATTAGCAAGGAATACTTTGCTTCCTTGGGGAAGCAGGAAAAGTCAGTGGTGGGTTTCATAAAGGAATTCATAAAGGACCTCACAGCCAATGAAAGGAAAGGAATGAAAGGAAAGAGATGGTTCACAGTTTTCCTTGGAGGCAAGGATTTGGAAAGGTGGCAGTGGCACAAGTGCAAGGCTGAGACATTTGTGCTGATTCTCTGGGTTGTGGGACTGTCAAGAGTGAAAGAATTTTGCTGTGAAAGTGGTAAGTAATTTTAAAAAGTGAACTAAATTGAACTCTAATTTAGCACTAAATATAATGAAATTGGGAGTATGGCTGTAATTGTCCCTTTGTTAATTAAAGAAGTTATTTTATAAATGGGGCAGAAAATCATTTCTTGGTACTTAAGCTGAGGTTGAAGCCAAATCAGAGCTGGAATGAAGGCCACCTTTCATTAACACAGAATATTTGCAGTTGTAGGATGAACTGGGACTGAAGCAGGAAAATAGAAGCTGCAGTATCAAGTTCCAGTGGCAAGAGATAAGTGCCAGAAGAAAATGCTTCCCATTAGATAAAGATGGACAGAACAGGGACAAAAAACCTTGGAGATCAGGTCAGGGAGCTGAACACTGAAAGAGGAAAGGAAACAAACCAACCCCTTCCAAAATTACAGAAATTCACTGCAAGCAAAGAAAAGCAGCCAGTGCTGAAATAGCCCTGCCCATATTTCCTCCCCATTTCTGGTGATTCTGTGATTTCATTGCAATGTGCTGCTTTTTTTGGGCTTATAAAGCAATGAGATAGAACATGCAATATCAAATACCAGCATTTGAGATAGAAAAAAATAAATCCAAGGGTTTCTTCAAGTCTTTTCTGGATAAAAACTAAATAAGCAAACTTATGGAAAACTGTTGGAGCTTTTTGTGTGTGTTTGGTTGGGTTTATTGAAAAACATCATTTAAATGAAAAAATATCTGTGATGCCAGAGTTAAATTCACCCACTGGTTTCCATTTTAAGATGTTTTATTCCATATATTTCTATTCTAATCTTCATCTGTGCTTTAATTGGTTGCAGTCAGCTTTTCCATGTTTGCCACATCCTTCAGACTGAATTATCTTGGCAAATTTCAGCAAACTCTGCCTTTCAGAACAAGATTATGAGGAAACATGAAAATCAGATAATATTCTGTTCCTTTTTAAACTTCCACGGGAACAGAAATTAGAGAAAGGTCAGAAAAAGCATCTGTGATAAAATACAAAATCCTCAGAAATATGAATTTCTTTTCATGGAACCTCCTGAGCTGGAAGGAATCCATCAGGATCACCCAGTCCAGCTCCTGGCCCTGCTCAGGACACCCCAAAAATCCCACCCTTGGCCTGAGGGTGTTTTCCAAATGCTTTTGCCACAGGCATTTTAAATTGGACACCTCCAGTGATGAAAAATAAGGATTTTTATAATTAATTCCTTGTTCTGTAATTGGCACATAGCTCCCAAGGATGCCATGAAGACAAACTCACTTAGCTGGCAAGGGATAATCTTTAAATTAGGAGAATAATTCTGCCTTCAAAGAGAAGCTTTGGTACAAAAAAAGAAAATTAAAAATGGAGAAACATCCTGAAAAATCAGTACCTAGTTGTATTTCCAATGTGTATCCTGTTAAGTCCATCAGAATCCAATGAATAATATCACAACTAACTTGAAAGCAGATCATATCATGTATATATTTATATATGCCATACATACATACCCTTGTCATCAACAAAACTTGGAGGAAAAACCCCTCTTTACCTGTTTTTTATGAATTGCAACAACATAAGAACCCTGAAGCCTTGGGTTCCTCACCTTCCCTGCACCCAGACCACCTTTTAATGGTTCTATTCCCCTGTGTATCTGGTTTTAATAGTGATGCAGAGCAGGTGGAAAAGGGCAATGTTCATTCAGACAGTCATTAACTGAAACAGGTCATGAGCAAATAAAATTATGCTGTGAGAAAATGGGTAAATTTTTGATCCTGTGGTCATAAAGATCTATTTGAACCAGGGTAATTAGTCCATGTTTGCTCTGACTCACCATATTTTCACTCTTTTTTGGTCTGCAGAACTTTATTTCCAGAGAGAAACCAGTAATATATCACTGTGTATGTGTTTGTGTGTGTGAAGAGAAGGAGGAAAAACCTTTTAGTTGTAAAAAAGGAGGAAAAATCCCCCTCCCAGCTTTACCACAAACAACAGCTGAGGGGCTGAGGGAAATTTCAGTCCTTTGATTTGATTTGCAGCAATACTTTAAAATAGATTTATAAATTCAGACTGGAAACTCTTCTATCCTTTTCAAAAAAAAAAAAAATAAAAAGCACATCACAAAATGGACAAATCAATTCCAATTGCTTCTTGTTCAGAGAAGCAGCACTAAAGCTCAAGGTGTCTTAGGTAAAGGTTCCAAATCAGGAAATGAGAAGCTGAACAAGAAAATGCTGAGCTCAGGGAGGCTCAGCCCTTCCTTATCCCTCTCCTTATCCCTTCCATGCTGTTGGGAAGCACATGGAGGGGATGGAATGTGTTGCTGTGTCATTCCCTTGGGCTCTGATCTTCACAATTCCAGCCTGGGAGCCTCAGAAAGTCCTTTCTCACTCATCTGAAGGCTCAGAGGTGTAACTTTGGAGCCTCCCCCCATTTCTGAGCATTTTGTGCTGCAGCTGCCCCGGGAAGCCCTGGAGTGATGGAGTTCAGCTCTGTTGAACTCTCTGAAGGTTTAAAGATAAGAGAGTTATTTTTGTCCAAGCTTACATGAAAAAACGAATTTGCTGCTTTATAATTGCCAAAAATTGCCTTTTTCTCCCTGGTGTTGCATAAGCAAGGGCTCCAAAACCCTGGGAACACCAGGGGAATCCAGTCCAAGGGTATGTTGCCCTTTTGGAGTAGGTGGCTTTTGTTGCACATTTCCTGTTACTATGAAAAACTCACAATTCAAATGCTTCCCATAAAACATGGGGCAGTCTCTGAGTGGTTGGTGATACAAACAGGGCTCTTTGTGTCCTGGGGAGTCAAGGTTTCGTTTGGGTCAGTACCCCTAAAATGCACTGATTTTTAGAGCTCTGAGGGAGATGCAGTAAACTCTGGAAGCTTTTCCAGTTGAAATATTAAAAAAGTAAAAAACACCCACCAAACCAAACCAATAAAATAAGAACAAACCACCAAAAAAAAAAAAAACCAACAAAAGAGATGTACTTGTGTATATTGTGGCAGCAAACTGCTCAGTGGACACTTTTGGGGGGGGTCACAGCCTGGCAGAGGGAACAGCATTTCTAAGACAAGGGAACTTCCAGAACTGACCCTGTCAGTGAGTAGCTGGAGGCAAAAGGAATTTGATTCCCTCTAAAGATGAATTGGAATTCTACTCAAAAGGAAAAGTGCAAAGGGAAAGTGTTACTGTTACAAGAAAGAGATGGAGCTGTGAATTCTGGCAATGCAACACAAAAAGAAGTGGCTGCATTTTCATAAGGCTCTTTTGTGTGTGTTACTTTGTCAAAATTAAACCAGGGTGTGTATCCAGAGGAGAATAAAGATCTGAACCATCCCTGAGGTCGGCAAAGTGCTCATCAGCTCTTCAGAGGCTTCCCCTTGGCTTGGCTCTTAGGACAAACACCATATCAAAAGAAGTCCTTAGTGCATACAACAAATTTAGTTTATTCCCAGTCCCTCAACAGGAATTGAGACCTTAGATTTGTTAAAAATATGGGATGGGCTAACTGGGAGCTCATGACAAACTGCTGTGGGATCTGAGAGCTCTCAGAGGTGACTTGTTCCATGAGGTTTCCTAAGGAACAGCATTGCCCCACACATGAACTGCTGTGCTCAGGCTTCTCAACTTTTGTGAGGGTTCTGTGCTGCTCCACCAGCCTTGGAGGGGGTTCCTGGGGTCCCCCACACTGTGAGGAGGGTGCACAGACAGGCAGTGCTTGGGGTTTCCTGAGGCTCCTTGAAATTGTCCTTCATCCAGGGCAGAATTGTCCTTCATCCACCCACAAATCAAACCATCTCTTTTCAAAAATCCAGGGCAGCAAAGGTTTATAAGGCCCCAAATATCAGGAAAGAAGGAAATGGTGTCAATCTGTGTTTGTGGGCAGGTCCAAAGCCCAGGAAAATCTGCAGGATCTGAGGTGTGGCAGATTTTTGGGCCCCTCCCTGGTGACTCTTGAGGTTCAGCCACAAAGGGAGGGAAGTGTGTTTGCGTATAAACCTTTGCCCCACCCTCCATGAATGGCACAGGAATGGATTCAGTTCTCTTCATTAGAGTTTTGATCCTCAGCCTGTGCAGGACACTTTCTTTCCTCTGTACTGACACCAATCTTTGGAAATGCTGCTGCCTTCTGAGTAGAGAAGGTGCAGTTCAAATGATGTGATAAACCTGATCCATTTCCCCCATGGAAAAGCTAATCCTGATCTCTGTGTAAAGCCTTTTATTGCACTGAGCTTTGTATTTCATAGCCCCATGTAATCAAGAACTATCCTCTGTATCTTGAATTAATTCATGTGAGTAGCTCTTTACTGAAGCACACAAGTGGCAATAATCAAGTACTTTGGGGTGAGTGATCTTGAAACCTGGCTTTGAGGAACACAGGGCTGGGAACTGGGAACTTTATTTTGTCTGTCACTGATCCAGCATTTAGAAGTCCCTTGCTGCATTTACTTGCTGACTTACCACAGGAAAAAAGGTGCATTATTAATGGTTGGGTATATCTTTCACCTGAAAAAGATATTTTCCAAAAAGCAAGGTAAAGAAAAGAGCTCATCATTGTGTTTGCATTACTCAGATCTGTTGAGGAACATAGTTCTTCCATTACTTTAATGTGGGAAGACTCACATGGCAAAAAAATTCACTTTCCAGCCACGGTTTTTCAAAAACTGGTTTGTCAGGAAGTCGTGGTGGTGTCATTTCTGTGTTTGATGCGAGCTAGAAGTTGACATTTAGAATAGATCTCCAGGAGTGTCTGATGTAGAATGAAATAAATTCAGTCCCAGGGAACAAAAAGGGCTTTCAACGAGGTGTAGCTACAACTGTGAGCAGGTTTCAGCTCCTTCCTTTTTGGTTTCTTTTATTGTCTGGTAGTTTTTTTCCCCCTTTAAACTGCCAGAGTTTCTGCCACTCCATCTGCCTCACGTGTTGCAAGGGCAAGTGTGGAGAAGTTCCCTGCTAGAAACACCCTGCAAAGCCAAAGCAGAGCTCAGGAAATCACGAGGCCTTTGCCTTGGTGTTTGTTCCCATTTCAGAAAACCCCTGACAAAAAGGGAGGTATTTCTGTCATATTCACACTCGAAAGTGAAGCAGAACAGCCCTTGTTCTGTTTGCTGTGACCACAGTTGGAACCCCTTTTTAAACTTTTTTTCCCCCCTCTTCTCTTCTCTCTTCTCCTTTCTTCTTCTCTTTCCTCTTCCCCTTTTTCCCAGTTTCTCATTTTCCATTTTATTTTGCCTCAGAGCTGATATTATTTATCAACCAGATTCCCCTTCGGGGCAGTTACAGCATCTTGTGAACTCAAGGTCAGCAAAGCTGTAATTCAGACACTCTTCATCTTACTCAGTGTCCATGCAGGATGAGGAGGAATTCTCGTCAAAGGCTGCACATTCCTCCTCCAATGACATCAGTAAATGTGCTGCTCGGTGAAACACTGCATATCAGCTCTTGCAGAATCCAACTGGCAAAGAAAACAGGCCCTTGTTATGCAAAATCCTTGTTTGTAAACACTGTTCTGCCTTTCAATTGATTTGAATGCTTTGCCTTGGAAAGCTCATACACTGATTTTCCCAACAGAACCCACCACAGGAGCCATCTGGTGGCAGCAGCACATTGAGTCTGTAAAAAAACGTGTTATGGAATTATTAAAGGGTAAATTTCCAGCAGAATGCAAAGGGATTTAACTATGAAGTTCTCTTAGGATGTGTTATAACACATGGATCATTCCAGGTTGGAAAAATCCCCACAAAGACAGGACAACTTGGAGGGAAAATGTAACTAAATACACCAAGATAAATGTCAGTACAGATATTAGAATGTCATACTTTTCAGTTTCATATTAAATATTCAGCTTGTTTTGATTTCTGTCCCTAAATTGTTCCCATTCAGGAATTTTTACTCAATGGTTTCTTGGAGGAAGAAATGTTTTTCCGTATTAAATGGAAAATGCCCAGCACTGATCAATGCTGTGCCTGGACTCTTTATACACAACTTATTCCAGATACCCCAAACCTTCTGGTTTTGGAGCCAAGCCTCTAATAGATTTCATACTTGAACTATTATTACTATGACATTTATGAAAAGGTAAAAATCCTTAGGGAGAACTATTTGAAATTCAGCCTCTCAAGGTGAATTAAAAAAAGTTTTTGTTTGTGGGGGTTTTTTTGGTTTTTTTTGGTTTTTTTTTCCTGGAAAGGCTTTTCTGGGGTATTTTTGCCTCTGTGTCTGTGCAAGTTTGGAAATCCAGTGATGTGTATTTTGGGCAGTGCCCCCCAGATGGATCTCAAAGCCATGTTCCTTGTTCTTCTCTTACCCAGGGAAGTGCTCAGGCTGGAGCAGCATATGCTGTGTGGCAGCTTTTAATCTGTTATGAAATCCTTCCGGGAGGAGAGAACAGAATAATGAGGGGGATTTGCTTTCTCTCCTTGTCTCTGGATGTCAGTTCTTGTGGCAGAGTTGCTGACTAAGGAGCAGTGTTTGGTGCTGGGCTCCAGTTCCAAAGGAGCTGTGTGAGTGCCTGGGAAAGGCTCCCTTTTTACACAAACACCCCCACAAATCATCCCTGCAAAGCACTTAACTTTAGGTCACTAATTAATGCCCCATTAAGAAGATAAGCTCATTTTGAATGGAAAAAGTCCTATTCTAGCTGGAAATGCTTCACTCTGAAGGATCACCTTTAAACATATTTCATCCAGAAGGATTTCCAGGGAGAGTGGCTGCTGCTGGTCACACCAAGCTGTGTCACCTTCCCTGTGTCTGTCCCTGCTCTCAAAGGGGAACAAAGCCAAGGACTTGGTCCTCTCAAGCCATTTGTGTTTCCAATGCTGGCTCAACACTTGCAACTTCTGTGCCACAATAGGGAATCCTCCCATCCCATCCCATCCCATCCCATCCCATCCACTTGTCACTGCTGGTCACCTCCCCCTGCTTGAGCCCCAGGTGACCCCACAATGTCCCTCCCAGCCTGACCATTTCTGGGATTCTTTTGCTGACTCCTGAAGACAATGTGCAGTTTGTCTCCCTCCTTCCCCAGGTGGTATCAACTCCTGACTTTCCACACTGGGACATCAAGCAAAAGTAGCTCAGGGTATCATTGTCTGGCCCAAGAACATCAAAGGGAATCTCCAGCATTTGGTGGAAAACTGAGGGTGCAACCTATTTCTTAGTCTCTTGCTTTTAATGATTCAAAACAATGGGAAAAAGGGTGATGATGGACAACTATGGTGTAAAGGACAAAAAATGTATCTCTGTGAAGAGTCATCCTAAATAAAGTCACTTTTTGTTGCTGAAACAACAGCAGGGGATGAAGACATCCCTTGATGCCTGAACAGCTGCCTGTTGTGCTGTTCTGTGAATCACCCCCAAAGCAGCTCCTTGCAGGAACCTGTAATTTCCATGTGCAGAATGTCCAGTTTCAGTGAAGAAGTTTTTTCCTGATTTCCAGGCTGATGCCATTATTTCTACAGCCATGAACTTTCCCATGTGGGGTGGAGGCTGAGGAGAATGCCATAGGAGAAGGTTTGGGCATGGGAAAACTTGCTGTGTGAAGCCATAGCTCTGAAACTGAGATCTAGGATCCAGCAGAGGCACAGGAGCCTTTCCAGGATGGCCACTGATTCCATAGAGAAGTGGCAAGGATGTGGGAGAGAAGCATTAAAAGAGTGGAAAAGCACTGGCACACTAATTACTGTGGTAGGATGAGGAAATACCCACAGTGACTCCCATCACTTTCTGTATTTCTGTGATATGGGCCTGAGTAGAAAAGTCTGTGAGAGGAAAATAATACCATGGAACAGGAAGCTGACAGAGTTTTTCACGGTGTGGCTGCAAAAATGTCACTAAAAAAATACCAGTAAAAACCAAACTACATCAGGAGCAATTGGCAAAATACTTTACAAAATCAACCCAAATTTAGATGGAAAAATTTAATGGAGAATAAGAGAAAAAAAACCCCAGACTTGAAGGATTAATTCTTTTAGTTCACCCATTTCTCCAACATCTTGGTTTTCTAGTTTGGTAATAACCNAGTGAGAGGGAGGAGAGAACACTCAGCTGAATCATTCACACACTGAAGTGTCAACAGGTACCAGCCAGTGAAAAGAACATGAGTCAACCACATGGCAGTGCTGCCTTTGGGGAGGGTCTTCCTGTGGCATCCCTGGTACAGAGAACATCCTGGGCACCACTGACTTGGTCAAACTGGGCAGACTGGGAGGGCAGCCAGGCTGGCCAACAGTCTTCTCCAAGGCCACCANGTGGGGTGGAGGCTGAGGAGAATGCCATAGGAGAAGGTTTGGGCATGGGAAAACTTGCTGTGTGAAGCCATAGCTCTGAAACTGAGATCTAGGATCCAGCAGAGGCACAGGAGCCTTTCCAGGATGGCCACTGATTCCATAGAGAAGTGGCAAGGATGTGGGAGAGAAGCATTAAAAGAGTGGAAAAGCACTGGCACACTAATTACTGTGGTAGGATGAGGAAATACCCACAGTGACTCCCATCACTTTCTGTATTTCTGTGATATGGGCCTGAGTAGAAAAGTCTGTGAGAGGAAAATAATACCATGGAACAGGAAGCTGACAGAGTTTTTCACGGTGTGGCTGCAAAAATGTCACTAAAAAAATACCAGTAAAAACCAAACTACATCAGGAGCAATTGGCAAAATACTTTACAAAATCAACCCAAATTTAGATGGAAAAATTTAATGGAGAATAAGAGAAAAAAAACCCCAGACTTGAAGGATTAATTCTTTTAGTTCACCCATTTCTCCAACATCTTGGTTTTCTAGTTTGGTAATAACCACAGAATCCCCTGAGCTGGAAGGGACCCACAAGGATCATCGAGTCCAACCATATCATGGGTTTGGTCCATTCCAGTCATGAGGTAAAGCCATAGTTCATGTGCAATCCTGGCCTGATTTTCCAAGTATTACAGCTCAGAAAAATGCTGCAGGAAACAGAAAATACAGTATTTGCATTGGACTGATGAGAAAACCTATGGAAAATGAGCAACAGCAACAATATTGAAGGATAGAGCAGGAGGGGGTGAAATCCCCACACCAGGGAAAAGAATAAAATAAAAGGATTAGGCCAACACAGGGAAATTCCAGCATAAGCCACTGAGGTTTTCTACAGAGACTTGAAAGTTTGGGAAGATTTCCCTAGGTAAGGACTGGAAGCTTCAGATCTGAAATCCTGTGAGATCAGGGAGACATGAACCTCTCCCTCTCCTCATGCCTGGGAGCAGGGGAGGAAGGAGCCCTTTCCTTCCAGAACCCAGATGTGCAATTGTTTTCCAGCTCCCCTGCACTCTTAGTTGGACAGCACATGATTTCCCTGGGAAAGTTGTTCCCTGGGAGCACTTTAAGCCCTGGGCAGAGCTGTTGATCCCAAGTTTAAGAGCCACAGCTCTTGGCAGCTCCAGAGCAGGGTGAGCACTGATTAAAGGCTCGGGATCTCACTGACTTTCCCTTCTGCTGCCTCTGCTCATCTTCAGTGTCTGACAGTCTCCAAAACCTCCCAAAACAGCCCTGACCTTTACTGTGAGGGAACTGCTGGTTGTTAACATGAGTTGTGCTCGTGTAACTTCAGCCCCCGAAGCTGATGATCCCAAAAAGGGGTCGGTGATCTTGTCATGCTTCAAGACACAAATACACTTCTATCAGTGTTCAAACATAAACTATCAGGCTTTATGAGCTGCCTTTCAACTAAGAGACCAAAGTAGAATTCCTCAGTTCTGCTGTAAATAGATTAAAAGCTGACTTTTCCCTCCACCCCACTATCTGCATCCATAGGGATGAACTGTCATATCCAGAGCAATTGCCAGAGTATTGTAAATCAGCTATTAATTCTTATTTAAAATCATCTGTAGAAGAGATCTGACACCTTTTTAAAAGCATGAAACCTTACATTTTTGCAGGATAGTTGCTCTACCTGCTGTAAGCAGTAAATGCCTTAAGGTGGAAATATGTAATATTTATGTTTGTTTTTAGGGGAAAATGCAGGATTCTGGAAGTCATTAATTTTATATGTATGATATGTATGAATAATTTGATCTAACTCACCACTGGCATAGACAATCACAGCCAAGGAATTTGTTGTATTGTGCAGTTGGACACAGTAAGGCAACAAATATTTTCCCCTAAGCAGCCTCTCTTAGAATTTCAACAAAGCAGTAAATCTTCAACAATCCATGTTTTTCCAGTTGATGTTTCCAGGGGCTGCATTGTGACAGGAAATGCTAATGTTATGAATCCATAGGCACTAACATCACTCATGTAATGTGCTTTTTAAACCTCATTCAACATAATGGAAATCTCCTAGAAAGGTGGATATTAATTTTCAGAAAAACTCTGATCACCCATTTAAATTAAATGCACACCAGTTCAGTCCTCAATGCATAATGCAAGCTTCTATTTAGAAGACAGATGCCATAATTTGCACAGCACAGAGATACTCAGCTAATGTAACACCTCTGTTTCAGGCAGCAGTAAAACTGTCTTAATTAAGGAAATGCCAACAGATTAAAATGTTCTCATGGTTCATAAAATATTTTACAGGGTGGCTTGGCAGCATTAGTACAAATGTTGTGAAGCCTCGTGTGTTTGAAGCTTATGTTCTGCATTTAAATGAAAAATACAGATACTGTGAACCATGGAAAAAGATGGCAATGCCACAGTCATCTCTAAATAGATGTAGTTGCAGTGCTTATATAGTAGTTATAGAGTGGCTCCTACAGGGCCATGTTTCAGGGTCATCACTGATGTTCCTGCCATGCTTTTACAGGTAAGGTCTGAGTTCCAGCCACTGCAGGAGCACAAAAAGGAATTTATCTATGGGTGAGGATGAAATTGGAAGATAAAAGGAGCTGATGGAGGGCTGGGTGAAAGGAAAAAATTCCTATAAGGGGGAAAAAGTTACCATTTCCTTCGGTTCACAAGTGAAAACTGTACACAACTAGAACAGCCTGGGGGAAGGTGTCCCTGCCCATGGCAGGGGTTGGAACTGGATGGGCTTTAAGGCCCCTTCCAACCCAATCCATCCTGTGACTGGTTATTAATCATTTACAGAAGATGGAAACACAGCCCCTGCTCTGACTGTAAATAAGTTACATTCATATGGGCCAAGCTAATTTCATTTACAGCCACAACTGGTAGCAAAACATCTCCATAACTGGGGCTGTTCCAATCAGCACTGAAGTTCTGAGGGAGCAAATCAATTAATTACACATTGATTTTACCAGACATGTTTGCTCCAACACTGCACAACTGGGAATTTGGCTCCTGAGTTCTGGAGCAGCTGTGGAATATTTACTTCCAGCTTCTGAATTCAACATCCTGGGTCCTTCTTGGCCTGAGGCACTGGCAGAGGAGGGGTTTGTGTTTCCAAAAAGCTACAAAATCACATTGTAGCTGGAGCAAACATTGGGTTCCAGTGTGGCCCAAGGAGAGAAGATGCCTTTGCCTGGAGTTAGACAAGAATCATAATAGGTGCATGTATTCATTTAGTAGAACAAAATAAAGAGAAAGGAGATATGTGTCTGTTCATAAATTATTAGTGGGGTTTGCTGTTTAAAGCAGAAAACATGTGGAAATAAGTTTTCCTTCTTATTTCTGATTTTTCATAGGAAAATCTGTCCGTTCTTGCCCATAAACTCATACCCTGAGAGTTCTGTGTTCTCTGACTGTAAGAACAGTCCCCTTTTGCACTGAATATGTCAAGTCTCATTGATTTGAACAGTTCCTGAGGAAATCCAGCTCCTTGCTCAGCACAGAATGATTCCTGCACAAACCTGGATAAAGCCTGGGACTGGAGTGGGAGTGCAGAGCTGCCAAAATGAGCACCTGAGAAGTTGCTGGAGTTAAGGGAAGTGAATAAAAATATCAATTAATGGGCAGTGATGATTGAATAGGGATAAAATAGAGACTGTAAAACTGATGTGATATGTTAAAATGAGATTTTCTGGTTGGGGTTCAAATAGCTGTTCCATGGAGCTTTAATAAAGTTTATGTCCTGGCAGTGCTGTATAAATCTAGAGCAGAGGACAGATTTAATCCCATTAAATATTTGTGAGGGATTTAATGTAGGAGATAATATAACAAGCACTATTAGCCTGGCATTACAATCACCCATTTTTACCAAGGTCTGTGGCTGCAAAAAGAGTTTTGCTTGAAACTCAGTGACTGGACTTCACATTTCTGTTCCTTGTGTTTCTGTTCCAGTGTTGCAGCTGCTGCTGCTTTCTCAGCTCCTTTATCCAGACACTGTAGAGCCAATTTTTTTCCCTTCCTCCAGAGGTGGCCACTGAAAACTGTTGCAGAAAAATCCCAGTAACAGGAATATTTCTACAGAAATGGGGCAGTTTGACTCTTTCTTTCTGGTTTTTCCTATTCAAAAGCAGAATATCATGATCAGCCTCCTCAGAGTTCAAAAGCTGTTGCCAAAACCAACTCCCTTTGCTGAGATTGTGCCACCCCCTGGTTCTGCAGCCCAGTCAAAATCCCAGTGCTGGTAGCTGAGGGAATGCCTGCCTTCCAGCTTCCTTGTACACTCTGATTTTCTTGTACCACCCCAACTTTTATCCTTGGCTGAACAAAAATAAGATAAAGGAAAGTTTTGAGCTCTGCAAATGTGGGGAAAGTTTTGTTACACTCGAGGACTTGGGATGGATGAAGCTTTACTGGATTTCTTTTCATGAAAAAGCCATTTATACAGATTTATTTTGTGGGTTAGTTGGTGTTTGAGAATTTTTTTTGTGCAAACTGAAGCAACCAGCACCACTCAGCAGATGAAAACTGGTTTTTAAGGTACCCCACTGCCCTGTGATTAAAGGTTTAAAGTTCAGGGTCCTCATAATCATCCCTGTAGCAATTAAAATGCTGACAATTCAGATACTTGGTTGTTTGGGGGTTTTAAAAAATGTAGTAGCATTCTCTTAACTAATTAAAACTGAATTAATTCTTCAACTTCTATTATTTAAATTTAAAACTTTTCAGCTATCAAACACTTGGTGATTTTCTCCTACCACTAATAAATGTGCATTTCATGGCTGAAGTTTGTGGCTCCACTGCCATTTATTTGATGTAAAACAAGTATTTCCAAGATGGGGCATCTCATAAAACTGGCTTTGTTTTCACTTGTGCACAGTAAAAGTTGGGTTTGAGAACTTTCAATGCTGTGTTTTGCAGCCACTCATCAGGTGATGTTTTCTGGGGAACAATGGGAGGAAGTCAAATAAAAATGTGTTATCATAAACTAAAAGTGTTTGGGAAATCCATGCCAGGTTTCATAGGAAGATAAATCATATCCAGGCTGTCCAAGCCTGCATTTTCCACTGCCAGGTTATCATGAAATAGTGAAACTACTCCTGTCTGCTAAAAGTAAACTCACAATTTTAGTCCTTTTTATGGTTTTAGGTCAGCCTTTCCAGGATTTCCACTTGTAATATGAATAGGAAAAGTAAAACCAAGACAGAAAAGCAAGACAAGGAACAGCAGGACAAGAAACACATGGTATGACCCAGGGAAGCCCACTTTTCCTGTTTTTTTTTTTCAAGAAGAAGATGGAATTTTGCTTTCTTCCCTGTCTCTGGCACCACATTTGAGCCACAGTATCAGGAGAGGAAGGATGTTCTGAGGCTCAGGGAGTCTGGGGTCAAGTCCCCACGGCTTCCTGAGGGATGAGTCCAAGATTAAAATGTTATTTCCCTTCTGGAAGGGGCACTGGGAGCCATGGAAGTTGCAGAGTTCCTCAGGTGGGCTCAGGGAATGCCAGGCTGGGGTTCCTGGAGAGCTGTCCCCCCACACAGGAGCTTTTCATTCAAACTCTTTGGACAAAGACATGGTCAGAAATTCTGGAATCACACCAGATCCCTGGTACTGCATTTGCTGCCTGTTCTCTTGATTGCTGGGGTTGGCTTTTCCCAAAGGTGCCTTAAATGTTTGACTTCAGCAATTTCTTGTGGAATTTCCTTTTGAGCTGGTGGCAAATGTCCCCCCTCCCCTGGCTCCAAATCCACTGCCCTTCCTCTGATCCTGAACAATTCCCTTCTTCTGCCCTTCAGCAGGAGGGAGCTGAGATTGAATATTTTTCATGGTACACGGGGTGGAGGGAATGGGGGCATTCCCAGGGAATTATGTGGAATTTGGGTCATTTTTAAAACAAAATTATTCAGCTTTAATTTACACCCTGGGCTGAATCAGGACCTTGCACATGGCCTTAGGTACAGAATATTTATCTAAATGTCCTTCTGCTCCTGTGAAAATCGTGGCTGTTCCATGACACAGTGAACATTTCTCTGAATTCTCACAGTAAAAGAGATGTTCACTTGAGAACTGGAGAAACTCACTTGAGTAACACATTTCCCAAAGCAACATGGAGCTGATACTGCAGACAGGGGGAGGCTGCCTGCCATGGAATGGGGATGTAGCACAGCATTTTCACTGAACAGCTTCACTCAGGGGGAGAAACAGGCTGGAACAAGAGGAATTTTTAATGGATACCATCAAAAGAAAGGGCTTTGGGATTAGTGCCAGTGTCTCCTGGGACCCAAAGGGTGGGAAAACAGGCAAATGAGGGGTGTGAGCTGCAGTTCCCAAGTTGCATTCCAGAACTTACATGTTCAGGTGCAGCTTTTTCCATCAAAAATTAATGGTTTTAATGACTTCAATAAAAAGATTAATTCCTCTGAAGGAACTTTTGCCTCTCTCAAGAAGCTGTATGGAATAAACAAGCCATTCTTTTTGGAATATCTATTTACCAAGCTATGAAATGCCTAAAAACTGAAAAAAAAAATTATTAAAGAACATAATAACACTTCCAGAGGTTCTAAAAGGCATTGATGTAATTTGAATTTCAGTCTCACAGTTCAGCAAATGCACTCAAAAAACTTGGAGAGCTACAAAGGGAAAACTCTTGGATAAAAGGGGACAAGTTCAGGGTAAGAATCATCATTAAACCCAATGGGCACAACAAGAAAATCCATGAAAATTCAAGTGAAAGATTTTTGTAGATAGCTTGGTACAAGGTGTCATAATGGTTCCTTTATTTAAAAAAAAAATTAAAAAATATGAAGATTCCAAGTAAACTTGTACAAAACCCACTTCCTTACATGCCTGAAGTGGAATATTGGGAGCACCCAATATTTTACAACTAGAGCAGCCTCACTTTTGCTACCAGAGATCAGGGGAAGGGTCAGAACTTTTGGGTCAGACTCAAATTCTTGGTTAGAATTATAACTTACCCTTGTTGCTAAGAAATAGGGAAACAGTTCAAGTCTAGAGATAAAAATGGCATTTTTTCAACCAAGACAGACATTGCTCAGGAAGAATCAAAGGAAAGACAAAACCATATAAAAGGTCTGAAAGCTCAGATTATATCAGATGCATATAAATGAACACTATTAGTGAGATAAGCCATTCTTTAATAAGGGAATAACACTATTAATGTAATTACTGACTGCCTGCTCCAGCACTGGGGAAGAATGAAATACATTCCATTTCTGGATAAAGCCAAAGTAATGAGGATTTTTCAAGTTCTTTCCAACTTAAAGAACTGTCCATGACTCTCTCTAGATGGGTGTAAAGCAGCAATTCCATTCTGATATCAGGGGTGATTTAAACCCCAATAATCAGTCCATTCTTCTCTTGGCTGCAAGGCACAGTCACCAAATTCCCAGCGATCCTTTGCCAGTGCTGGATTTGAGGTTTAAGATGTTTTTTCAGAGGATTTTAACTGACCAAAGCACCAGAAGGTGGGGCTACTGCAGATCTTCATCCCAGCAGATCCTTCAGTTTCTTGTATCAGAGAATCCTCCTGCAATGAGGAATTAGAGACACCTCAAATACTTTATTCCCACCCAACACCTGGGTCCTCTCTTTGATGTTTGGTGAGATATCCCTTATGGTCATGACCTGCATCTCCCAGTACCTTCTGTTCCAGTCATAGCTGTTTGGAATAATTAAAATAATTTACACCTGAGTAGCATTCAGTGCATGTTTTCTGTGAAGCACAATCCATATTTATACATTCCACTTTTAGTATTGATGTTATGGGGCAAGTCTTTGGATGTGTTACCTCAATCCTGGTGCAGGTTTCCCTTCACTCCTATAAAGCTGGACTTCCCTTCCACAGGTGTTTTGTCTGCACAGAGCATTTCCCCACATTCAGCAATTCCCATCTCTGAGTTCAGTGTGCTCAGTGTGGAATTAATGAAAATGCCTTTTGCTCTTCCCTTTCATAACATCCCTTCCCACATTTTATCTGCTATCCATTACTCCTCATTCTGTGCAAGGAAAGCTTAGCTCTGATGGTATCATCTGATATATTGACAAGCACTGTGAAGTATTTCCCCAAAATACAGCAGCAACACCCCCAAGTTGTTTCCTGCCCCGTTCTGGTTCAGGCCCTGCATTAGAACAAGCCTGGAGTTAATCACTTTTATTACTCCAGGTTTTAACACATTGCTTTCAATCTTCATGACTCAGGTGGGTTCTGGGTGTCTCTCAAGCTTTGAGGTCACTTGTAGTGGGGCCACAAAGGTTTTGTTTCCTTCTCTTTATGCCTTGGCACTGATGAACTGCCCGTGTTAGTGGTGACTTACAGCCCCTGCCACGCTTGGCAGGTTTCCTGTTGCTCTCTGTGTTGTTTGTTAGCAAAGAAAACTGCAGGTTTTTCCAGGTGACAAAGCTGGCAGAACAAATCTGTCTCCTCTTTTCTGTCCCCTGCCTTGTTGTGCTTTAGGTGCAGCAGTAATTTGTGTGAAGGAACGAGGAAGGTGAAGTGATGCAGGGCTGGGCTGGGAAATGATTTGCGCTTGGTTTGTGCTGCCTTTACTGGGGTAAGAACTGGCTGGGGAATGGGGCTGCATCCAGTTGGGATCAGTCACTAGTGGTGTCCCCAGCTGGGCCCAGTCCTGTTTAATGTCTTTATTGATGATCTGGATGAGGGGATTGAATCCACCATCTTCAAATTTGCAGGTGACACCAAGCTGGGAGGGAGTGTCGATCTGTTAGAGGGCAGGAGGGCTCTGCAGAGGCACCTGGACAGGCTGGAGGGATGGGCTGAATCCAACAGCAGGAGATTTAACAAGGCCAAATACAGGGTGCTACACTTTGGCCACAACAAGCCCCTGCAGCCCCACAGGCTGGGGACAGAGTGGCTGGAGAGCAGCCAGCAGAGAGACCTGGGGGTGCTGAGGGACAGCAGGATGGACATGATCCNGGCATCCCGAAAGAATTTAGTTGGATAATGGAAGTAATTTTAAAAATCACCTCATGGACACCTGGGCCTGTATCAGGAATAGTGTGGCCAGCAGAACTAGGGAAGTCATTCTTGCCCTGTGTCAGCAGTGGTGAGGCCACACCTGGGGGGCTGTGTCCAGTTCTGGGCCCCTCAGTTTAGGAAAGATGTTGAGATGTTGAAACGCGTCCAGAGAAGGGCAACGAGGATGGTGAGGGGTGTGGAGCACAAGGCCTGTGAGGAGTGGCTGAGGGAGCTGGGGGTGTTCAGGCTGGAGAAGAGGAGGCTCAGGGGAGACCTCGTCACTCTCTACAACTCCCTGTAGCCAAGTGGGGGTCGGTCTGTTCTCCCAGGGATCAGCAGTGGGACAAGGCTTAAGCTGTGCCAGGGGAGGTTTAGGTTGGACATTAGGAAGAAGTTCTTTCCAGAGAGAGAGATTGGCCATTGGAATGGGCTGCCCAGGGAGGTGTTTAAGAAGAGACTGGATGTGGCACTGGGTGACAAGGTGGGGTTGGGTCACAGGTTGGACTCGATGATCTCAGAGGTCTTTTCCAACCTCGACAATTCCGTGATTCTGTGCCACTGGAGGGCTCTTACACACGGTCAGTGCTACCCGAGCTTGTGCCTGCAACCAGCCTCTGTTACACCCATCATCCCAGGACATCTCCTTCCTCCTCTGGAAGCCTTGGAATAACCTTTCAAAGGGCTGTGTTCCATATTCCTGCCTTGGAGGAGTGATGGTGCCTTGCATCCCCTGTGTGCTGAGCATGAGTCCACAGCTCTTATCCCAGGGTATTGGCAGAGATACAGCAGCTGGGCAGTGGCTGCATCTTTATTTAGCTTTACTCCCAGTTATTTTTCCCTCTCCAAGGCCCAGCAATCCTCCCTGCAGACCATGTGCCACGTGCTGCACAGACAGTACAAAAGGAAGACTTTGTGTCATGGAGAACTGCAATGAATAAGCTCAAAGGAAACTGGAGACAGAGTGATGCCCTCCAGAAAGAAATCTGGCAGAGAACATTATTGAAACATCAAAAAAATACAGTTTAAAAGTATGCAAACCTTAGAGGGGAGGGGGGTAGGAAAGTAATCTCAAATCCTTTCTTTTGAGTCAAGCAGCTGCAGACTCTGAGGATGCTTTGTGCCAAGAAATAATCCTCTTTCTCCTGCTCTGTCATCTTGTGGAGACACTCAAAACACTGTGTTTTGTTCTTGTCTCCATGTGCTTCACACACAAAATTGTGAATGCCTGATGAGATCGTGACAGGTGGGTTTTTCAGTGCAGAGAAACACTGAGAATGTGCTCATTGATCACTGCACCACCAACTCACTTGGAAAGGCTTTCAGGGCACAGTCACCCCCTTTGTTTGGAGCTGTCCCCCAGGACATGTGGCTCTGCAGCACAGGGACACTCAGCAGGATTTGCATCTTTTTGTTGGGCAGATGAAAGGATTATCAACAGGCACTTCAGAAATCCAAGGCTACTTTGAAGAACTGGAATGTCTTGAAGAAGTAGAAAAGAAGGATCCATTTAATTACTACTTTATAGAGAATTAATAAATTATACTTGAATAGTCAAGTGTAATATTTAAAAGATCATTTTAACAACTGATCAATATACTTATAATCCCCTGCAGTTAATAAATGCTCACATATATAGATAATATGTGCTAATAGAGGTGTGGAATTTGTCATTCAGTGATTGAGATGTCTGAAACTCCACTTCCCTCATTCCTTTTCTTCTGGGAAATTGTAAATTCGTTGACAGAAAGAGCCTGACAAAAGCTAAATATTACTTCATACAAGTTCCCTTATTTCCCACCACTTTCTAAACAGAGTTTGAAAAATTTTCGTTCTTTAAATATAAATTCAGATTTTTTACATTGATTTATGAATTATGTAATGAATTATAGGAGAAAAGCTCAAAATACATTTTTACCACCAGTTATTTATGTTATTCATGTAAAAATGCAAAGAAATTCATATGCTCAACTAAATCCTTCTAGTACCATGCAGTTGATCTCCCTGCTTTGGCAGTCAAGTAGAACTTGATTTTTTAAAAAAAGATTGAATTATCAGCTTAGTTTGTTGTCACCAATGGTATTATTTTTTATTTATAATTCCTGACCACTTGTGTTGTGAATCCACTATAGTTTGCTTCAGACACTTTGGATTTTAATTCCTCTCTGACAGAATCCAGAGAACAACTAAATTAGGACTTGAAAATAAGCAACAGTGGAAGAAGCAGAAGTACATTATCAATGTACAGCAATGGATTGAGGAGAGGATGGTGTAGAACCTGCTGGTTTTATTCACTGGTTACAGTTTGTCCTCAAACTGGACAGAGCAAAAACCCATCCCACTCAAATTGGGCTCAGGAGGGAAGAGCAAAGCTTTGTGTTATCAGCAGAAAAGTGGTAAAAGGATTCAATACATCTCTCTTTGTAAAGGTTTTAAAAATTAATTATGCCACAAGTATATGGGATCCATCCTAAAGGTAAGAGCAGCTAAACCAGCCAATTGCCTGGGGTAAAAATGCCAGTTGTACTCTGCAGTTTTTAGGACCAAAACCCAAATTCTCCATTCCTTGTGTAGCAAACAGTCACAGAGCATTTACCAGAAGCTTGGCATCTACAGGAGTGGAATATTTTTATCACAAAGGGCAATAAAGAACAAAGACCATAACCTTGGCAGATCACAGCCCAAGTGATGGAGAACAGGAAACACACTGGGAGAGGGTTTGGTTTCATCAGGAGAGGGTTTACTTTAATCAGGATGTGAAGCCCTTTGTTTCTCATGCCATTAACCTTTGCAATTTTTATAGACTCTGATGGCAAAATGCTATTAAATTAATTTTTCATGTAGGTTTTATATTCCTTTATATACCTGAAGTTCCTAAATGCAATTCATTTAACATAAAATACCTGATTAGAGAGTCAGTGTCAAACCAAATCTGCATTTAAACTGTTGTCCTCCCACCTCACCAAATAAAAACTCCAAAGAGAGGAGGAAACTTTCCTTTTCCTCTATTTAACAACATCCTGAGTTTTAAAATAGTGAGGTGATCCTCCAATTCCTCTACAATCACTGACACTAAATGAATTTATACTTACACATCCTGAACACAAACTGATTCCTAAACTCTCAGTAAAATAAAGATTTTTTTTGGTCTCTCATTTCCATCCTGCCACTTTTCTGTTTCTGTGATGAGTCAAACCCCAAGGCAACAGGGTTTCTGCCTGTGTTCCCTTTATACAGCTCACTTTCCATAGGCTCCACATGCTCCACATGCCTTATTGCAGCTCCTGCAGCTCCAGCTGCCTCTCTGGAATTTGTTATCAAGTTCTGCTTTCCCCATCCCTGGGAAAAGTCCAAGGGGATGAGAGTTTCCAGAATTAACTCTGCCCCTGGACCAAACCCCTTTGGTCTAGACCAAAAAAAAAAAAAAAGAGAATTTAGGCTTAATTTAAATGCTCAATTCCAAGAATATACTCTCAAACTTTGTCTCACCCTGGCAACTGTTCTTTTGCTTTTTTGACAGGAACATTCTCTCAAAATTCTGCCTCCACTGCAGCCCCAGAAATATCCCAGTTTGACAGTACTGAGAAACTTTAATGTCTATTGACTCCCAGATCCTGAGCTTTGCATTATATTCAGCAGCTGTTCCATCAGTTTATGGATCAGGGACAGAGCCCAAGTCTCTGGTCTGATCCTTATTCCAGTGATTCAACATCATCCTCTTCCTTTTAAAAATTACTAATTTGATAATTTTTAGTTTGTTTTAGTTTTAGTGCCCAGTACCCCAGGAAAACCAAAACCTGTGTGTCAGGAGCCGTCAGTGATTCACTGAAATGGCTGTAATTACAAACAATTGTGAATCTGTAAAATCATCACAGTTGTGTTTAGTCAATGAGTATTTCATGCAGGAGATGTCATTTTCCTTGCCTTCATTAAGGCTTTTGCCATGTTCCCCCCAAAAAAGCCTCATTTTCAAGTTGGAAAGGGCTGAATGGATGGACAACAAGATGAATAAATCCCTGTTTGGTTGATGAGGCTGAGACAGTGGATTATGAGTCATGTTCTATGTGAGGCTGAGCCCAGGAGGTGCCAACACTTGTCCTGTTTAACATCTTTACTGGGGTAATGAGGAGGGATGGGATTGGCAGGGGACACCAAACAGGGGGAAAGCTGCTGGTTGCTCAAGGACAGGTTGTCACACTCAGAGAAGACACTCCACATGGGAGGGAGTGAAGCAGGGGCCAGCCAGGGGGGTTGGCACCTGAAACACATCCTGCTCAGGGCATTGGGCTTGGCCAGGCTGAGGGAGATGGAATTTGGGGAAATTCAAAGCAGCTCTCCAGTGTTTGTGAGGAGATTGTCAAAAAGATGGAGCCAGACTTCCCAGCTGTGCCTGGTGGGAAGGTGAGAGGAAGAGCTGAGTCTGGACACCAGAAAAAGCTTTCTCACCATTAGAACAGTCACAGACTGGATGAGGTATTCCAGGAAGGCTGTGCTGTCTCTGCCTTGATGACCTGCTGAGGCCCCTTTCAGCTGGAATTTTCCTATCCATGTCCTATCTGTCTGTGTTATAACCAGACTTCTTTCTCTTTGAGGGGAAGATCTATGAAACCTGGGTGGACACTGAAAATGTTGGCCCTTTGACAGGCAGGATTTGACATGATTTCTGTCTGGTTTACCTGAAACCTCTCCCACTCACCTGCTATTGACTGAAGCACAGCTGCCCCCATACCAGGAGCAGACCTTTTAACATTTGGATTGTTGACAGTACAACAATGTGTATCACAGAGCCTGGATCCTTTTATAGCAGTTTTTACTCATGTATTTTAAAGAAAAACAATCCTCCCTGACCCTCATTTTCCAAATCCAGCAGTCACAGCAGGGCAGAGCTCACAGGTTACAGGCATTGTCACCTCTGCAAAAACCAGACTGGAGAGATAAGGTAGCATTGTTTGAAATCCCTATTTCATGCCTTCCACTTCTACAGTCCCTTGATAGAGTGCTGTATCTAAACTATGAACACTTCTGAAAAATTCTTCAAGCAGCAGTGGCTGGAGAAGGAATTCCCCCATCCATGGCAGGGGCTGGAACCAGGTCCCTCCCAGTCTGTGATTCTGTGATCAATAAAGCTCTGAAAAACTATTTCTATCTGACCCTCAACATCTCTCAGTCTCTCTCTGCCTTGTCACAACTTCCACAAAGGGCCAATGTACCAATAAAATGTGTATTTTTCTCTATAGTTGTTCAATATTTACCTCAAATCACAGAACGGGTCAGGTTGGAAGGGGTAAACCCTCCAAAACTGAGAGTTTCCTACTTGGCCCACAGTAATTGGAAGGTTCTGACTCCTTCCCTCACTTTGAGGGGAGCCAAGAAGGATGAAGGTGGCACATTTTAAACACAAATCTATTTTATCACAGGGCACAGGCACATCCCACAGGAACAGGTTTGTTTTCAATCAGGACAAACAGAAACCTCATCCCAACTGAGGGTCTCAGGGAATGGGGGAGATCTGAGCATTCCCATATTGGATGATCATGGGATTGAGGATTTGGGAACAATTTCTCAGTTTGGGATCTTTTCTACATAAAACATGACTATTTAAAACCTGGCACTCTGAAGATGATGTTTGGAATAACCTCCAAAACTCCAGAATTTTTAATATAATACAAAAGATAATGAGTTTAGCACAGCACTTGCAGGGGAGAGAGAAACCAAACCACCACAAAACAAGCCCAGGAATTGGCCCCATTTCAGCCAAATTTTGGCTCTGGCTCTGAGGGAGCAGCGTGGCCAGCTGCCAGCAGGGAATAACAGAGGAAAACCTCCCTATTCCTCCTCATTACAGACAGACTTTTGTCACCACAGCAAAGTTCTCAAACTGCAAATCAAGTGTCAGAGCCACAGACACAAAAAACCCAGAGAGAATAGTTGTTAAAATCTGGGGCTCTGGTTTGTTCTCCTTTGTTCCTACCACAGTCAAGATGCTTTTGGGCAAGTGCCTGATGTTTGCTACTGATTCCTTTTTTCTGAGGGAAATGAGCAGCTCAGGACAAGAACTATAGTTTAAGAAGACTCAGGGAAGCAGGTGGAATATTTATAGCCCACACCACCATTTCCAAGTGTCCTTGGCCCTTCTGAAGTTGGCAGGACTGCAGAGCAGGTCAGGAGGGCTGCGTGCCCTCTTTCCTCTCATTCAGCCTCCTCTCCTTTGTTACAGGAATCTTTTTCCTCAATTTGCTGCTGAAGACTCAGTGCCTGAAGAAGAACCTGAGTGTGATGAACTTGTTTTATTGGAACTCCTACCAAAACTCCCATCTGGAGGAAGGACTTTAACTCCATTATTGTTTTATTTGGAAGAATCCCATCTGTCACATTAATGTCACTGTTATGACCACAGATTTCCTGATGGGATCCTTTGGAATTGGATATTTCTGGGTTGAGTCAAACATTTGAAAAAAGTGACCTTTGGCTCAAGGATCTTGTTGGTGCTTTTGGAAAGTGTATTTCCTGCTCTTTCACACCCTAAGGCTGGATTAAAACCCTGCCTGAACTCAGGGAGGATTCAAGCCAAATATCATGGACATTTCTCAGCACGGTTTATTAATTAGTAATGATAATTAACATTAAGCTCAGTCTGTACATGAAGTCAGTGGGCTGTGCAAGAGGTACAGACTCACTGAGAAAGTTCGAATGACCTAAAGTTTGCAACTACTGTGGATTTTAGAGCTTGTTTTTGAAATATCCCTTGACACCTCCTTGCCTTTTCTTCAGGGTATGATTGACTCCCATTTGAGACTCAGTACCCAAACTGATCCTGTTTTTGGGGGGTTGTCTAATCTCCCTACTTCTGCTTCTGAAAAAAATTAAGAATTATGGAGTCAAATAAAAAAGTAGTAAGTAAAAGTCTCTGTGGAGTGTTTGTGTTGAATTCTAAGTCTAAAATAAATTAAGTAGCCAAAAGCCCACAGAAGATAATTTCTGGCATCCAGCATTTATTTTCTACCTCTTTGTAACAAGAGTTGAATTGAAAATAACCTGTATTTGGTGTCAAACCCAAGACTGAAGTGGAGATGGCAGGAGAGTCTCCAGATTTCAGCCCCAGACTTTAGATACAGTCACATTTATTAGAAAAACCCCCCAAACCAACCAGAAATGGGTTTTAACTGACGTTGTTGGAGCACTTCTCTGCCAGCAGGCCCTGCTGCCCTGCCCTGCTCTTTGGCTGCTGCTGATTTCTCCAGCAGATTGGAGGACAGACCCATCTGTGCCTTGAATATTCATAATATTCATCCAAAGCCCCGCAGTGGATTTGCTGGAGGGCTCAGTGGGGAGACTCCGCAGCCCAGAGCACTGTGCCAGCTCCAGCAAAGGCAGAGGCAGGGAGAGCCAGCTGGGAGTGATTCACAGCTGGGGGATTTCATGTCTCACATCTTCCCAGCTGTCTGCTCACTGCGTGTGAATCAGCAATTTTCATTAAGGCTCTCCCAGTTGGAATGGGTTTCCCTCCCTCCCAGCGCTTTCAGTCTGAACTGCAGCATTGAGGGATTGTATTTCAATTCCTCTGGGCTGTTTGTTTCCCACTAAAGCTGTTTAATGTGCAGAAGAGCAGGGCTATGATTCTTTGTGTTCTTGACATTCTCTGATACTCTGCTATCAAGGCAAGCCATGCATTTCTAAAGAAACAGGGCTGGTTTGATCTCCTTCCAGTGTTTATCATTGGGAAAGTGAGGTTAGGAAGAAACTTCCACAATTCTGACACATGCAGAAAAAAAATTAATCAAACCCAGACAGCACATTTACACCCCAAATGAAAACAGAGGAAATATAAGACCCCACAAAACTACGTTAAGGAAATGTCTGGGTAAACATCTGCAGATGAGCCTGGGCAGGAGTTTGCTTTCATTTCAAATAATTTAATCTGAATCAGTGAAAACATTTCCATTGATTTCAGTGGGAAATTAATTAGAATTCCAGCAGCTTTGGGCAGGGCCACAGCCAACTCAGCCAAGTGGTTCATGTTGTGTGCTGACCCATGGGGTATTATGTATTACAAATATATTGTTATGATTACATGTATCTGAAACATAGATTATAATGTGTAACTATGTAATCAATATCAGGGTGCAGATCACAACATGAAACCACTTCCAGCTCAGAAAAACTGTTCTATTCTATTCTATTCTATTCTATTCTATTCTATTCTATTCTATTCTATTCTATTCTATTCTATTCTATTCTATTCTATTCTATTCTATTCTATTCTATTCTATTCTATTCTATTCTATTCTATTCTATTCTATTCTATTCTATTCTATTCTATTCTATTCTATTCTATTCTATTCTATTCTATTCTATTCTATTCTATTCTATTCTATTCTATTCTATTCTATTCTATTCTATTCTATTCTATTCTATTCTATTCTATTCTATTCTATTCTATTCTATTCTATTCTATTCTATTCTATTCTATTCTATTCTATTCTATTCTATTCTATTCTATTCTATTCTATTCTATTCTATTCTATTCTATTCTATTCTATTCTATTCTATTCTATTCTATTCTATTCTATTCTATTCTATTCTATTCTATTCTATTCTATTCTATTCTATTCTATTCTATTCTATTCTATTCTATTCTATTCTATTCTATTCTATTCTATTCTATTCTATTCTATTCTATTCTATTCTATTCTATTCTATTCTATTCTATTCTATTCTATTCTATTCTATTCTATTCTATTCTATTCTATTCTATTCTATTCTATTCTATTCTATTCTATTCTATTCTATTCTATTCTATTCTTCCCAGTGAGTAAGAAAGTGTTACTCTTTCATTTTCCAAACCTCACCTGTAAAACCAACTTCCAGGTCCTTGGTTCCAAGGCTCCCTGTGCTCTAAAAACAGAAAGGTGAGAGCCATGAAAGCTTAGTAATTTATATCAAATGTTTCAGTGCATGACCAGTGTTTGTGTTTTTTGTACCTGAAGGAAGGAGGAATCCAGGATTTCCTCACAGTTGCTGGGTTTTCATGTGACAAGTCAAGATGTTGCTGCTGAGGAAGTGCCAGTGATGTGCTGTTAAATACAATCAAATCAGAAAGTGAAGGGAGTTTTCCAAAGGATGGAAGTTACAATTGTGAACAAAATACCACCACAACCAGTAGGGATCCACAGTGAGGGGGAAGGAAAACCCAACAAGTGGCAATTCTGAGAAGGCAACATTAACAACAGGAGTTAAAAGAAACAATCAGGACTCAGATCTCCGTGGTTTTCTTACTGTTAAGAAGACCCCTTTCACAAAAGGAAGAATAAAAGAGAGGGAGAGGGAAAAGAATGCAAGAGGAATTTTGATTCCTGTTTAAATACTGGCACTCCACACAGCATTCTGAAGTCCATGGAAAAGATGAGCAGGACCAGGATTTCACTCTCAGCTCCATATTTCGTATGTAAACATCTCTTCTTCTGGATCACCCCATAAATTTCTTCTGAAATAACTTAAAGATTATATACTACAAATCATGTTGTTTAAGGCTTTGGGAACAAGAATCATCCAACAACCTGCTGATTACGTTAAGCACCCAAAGAATGTCACTATGCTATTTTTTTATATAGCCCTGAATTGTCTTCTAAAGTTTTTCTATCCCCAGGATTATCCCATAGGATTAATATTTGTTCATAGACTTTCTGTGATTTCATGGCTCACATTATTAGAGAAACTTAAAGGAAGAAAGATATGTATATATATGTAGTAAGAATTATTACTGATAACTATGACTTGTGATCACCTCAATATAAAGAAATGGTCCAATCCTAAGTAATATTTTATAACTAAGTTATTGGAATAATACATATTCCTTATGACAAGTAGCAATTCCTTTCTTACAGTCCTTCCATTTCTGTTCCCTTCTGAGAAGGAATTCTAGGAAGTATTGTTGGAGGTGACCCCAGGAGTACCTGCTAATCCCAAATCATAAAAGATGTGACAATTATATACATGTTTATATATATATACACACATTCAGAAACCACAAATATATTTTCTATTACAAATACATTGTGTATTACACACAGTTGTCTATTAATACACCAAAACAGACTTGGAAAACTGATGTCTCCCAGTTTTGGGCCAGGTCTGTGGTTGTCCTTCCCTCTGTCCCACATCCCCCTCTAGTTTTTTAAGGAGGCCTTTAGCCCTCCCTGTGAGCTATTAAGGTTTGATTTGGTTCCCAGAATCCCAGAACAGTTTGGCTTGGAAGGGACCTTAAAGCCCATCTCATTCCAACCCCTGCCATGGGCTGGTTTTGTGGGATGTTACCTTGACTTTGGTTTCAAATGCACAGCAGGAAAGAATTCCTGGGTTTGGGATTTGCATCCTGGAGCTGTAACTCCAGAGGACTGGATGGTCTTTAAGGTCCCTCCCAACCCAAATAATGTTGGGGTTCCATGAATGAAGGTGCTACACAGAACAAAACTCCCTCCCTTTCCAGGCTCTGCCTGAGCTGTGTGGGCACAGTGACAGGACAGGAGCAGAGGAACAAAACTCAGGGATTGGCAGTTCCACAGTGCTGAGGAATTCCCTCACAGATGCCCAAAATAAATCTGCTCTTTTCTGAGCAACACCTTGATTTTTAGTCAACTACCTCATCACTTCCCTTTCTAGCCCTTTACTGAGATACTAATGAGAAAACTGCATTTTATTTCATGCATTATACATGTTTTAATGTGACTAAAATAAAATTCTCTCTAAAAAAAAAAAAATTGCAAATGGGAAATACCAAGTTGTTCACAGAGTACTGTGGGGGAAAATAGATCTGGAGTTTCTGGCAGCTCAGAGTAAAGCATCTGATGGCAGAATGCATTAAGAGAAGATCCATACACAAAAAATAGGATGCAATCATTCCATGTTTGTTTTATAGAGGGAAAGCATCACTCAGAGTGCTGTACCTTGTGTTTGGCTGCATGCTTTGGAAGTGGAGATTAGAGAGGGAGTGATAAATGTGGTAGGAAACAAAACCAGAGGGAAGGGGGTGGGTTGTGCTGGGAGAGAGGAGAACAAGACAGTTTTCCAAGCATTGCAGTAAAGACAATATTGATTGTTCTGCACGACAGCTTTAAATGGAAGTACAGGTGGAATGTTAGACAAGCCCCCTCCCCTTCCCACCTCTAACCACGACCTAAGCAGGGCCAGGGATGTCTCAGGATTTGGAGGAATCTGCTGGTGGGAGTCACCCTTCAAACCAAAGGCTCTGCAGCACTCAAAGCCTTCAGGCTGCTCCAGCCCATGGGTAACCCAAGGGCACTGCAGACACTCCTCTGCAGGTTTTAAACTGAGTTTAAATCAAGCATCTCTCAAGAGCAGTCCAGCTTAGCTTTAGTCTGGCTTAACTTTACCTTATCCTCGTTTGCATGGCAAGGAGGAATAAATGATCATTCACGGTCTCCACAGTATTTTTAGAATCACAAAGGTTGCAAAAGCCCCCTAAGAGTGAGTTCAACCAATAACCCAGGACTGCCAGGTGCAGATATAGCCTAACCCAGCACAGGTATAGTCTAACCTAAATAACCACAGTGGTGGTTCTGGAACCCCAGCAGAAATCCATGGCTGATGAAAAGGGAGAGAAATGCAAATCATCCAGGAAAAATACTGAAGGATGTATTACATTAATCCTAAATAAGCAGAAAAAAGGCCATTCAAACACGAACCTGATGCAGCAGCACTTTGGAGCTCAGAGGCTGCTGACACGTCCTTTGGCTTTAACACTCTGAAAGGGACACAAATCCTTCTCCCATGTAATGAAAAGGCATCATATAAATAGAGCCCTCATGCCATAAACACCACCTGGTTCTTTCAGAGCCCTTCAGCAGGTCTGGGAGCACTGATGGAGTACATTGAGTCTCCCTGAGGGTGCTGGCACCATGTGGGCTGGCTATTGGCACCCCAGATGTATCTGTACAGCCTGAACCATCTCTAACCTGAAAAAAAGATTCAATACACTGATTATCTGAAGAACTCTGAAGTTCAAAAGACAACAAATACCAGTCCATCCCACCAGCTTCCTAAATAAATGAATAACTAACCTTGTAATGAGGTTGGTGTGTTCCTTGCATGCTCTGAAGGTGGGGGATAATTTCTGTGGAATATTCCAGCCTAACTAACACAGCTCTAGGTTTTACTGGCCCAGGCCACACACAGCAGTGATGGTGCCTGTGAATAAAGCTGGATAACACAGTTTTTCCCTCTTTCCAGGACTCCAGCTATCCCCTCTCCACAGGGGGGAACATCAGCTCATCAGCTTCCTCTGCATCACTGCCTGACACTGGGTAGCAATTCCCACACCCACATGGATTCAAGTCTTTATTGCAGTGATGGCATCTTACACCTCCCCAGTTTGCCAAATTCAATGTACAGTCATGCCATGCCTTCCAGAGCAGAGGACATGGCCCATATGCCTGCAGTCTAAGGTTTAATTCTAAACTTATTTCTGGAAATGGGATATTTAACAATTTCATGTCTCAAGGTCACAACGTTTATTTTGCAACATTTTTCACCAACTGCTCCAAAATCTTATTTTTTTCTTTTTTTCAATTTCTTCTCGTATTATCATTTCCATGCAATGCTCTAAAGCTTGTTTTGTGAGATCCCAACCTGGGGGTTTTATCACTGACTTACAATGAGCCAGACTTTTACCCTTCATTTAAGGTGACTTTATCTGTGCATGTGTATTTACAACATCCATGTGCAGAGCAAATAATTTCTGTCAGGGTCCTTTTCAGCAGCTCTGCCCACTGCTGGAATGATTTCCAAGGTTAACAGAGATAACAAGTCACCAGTATAGGGTTAGAACTGTGTCTGCAGGGGGAATCACACACTGGAGCTCAGCTTGGCTCCTGTCTTTGCACCACGGCCCCTCCTGCCTGCAGATGGTCTGTGACACAGATTTGGGTGTCAAGATGATGAGAATGGGTCCCACTGTGCCACTGCTGCACAGTCAGACCCCCAGATTTCTCCTAAGGATTTGTCAAAGAATTAAAAAACTCCCAAGGATGTGATTTTACATCATATTGGGCCAGATCCAGGTGTCCCACAGACACCCAGGTACCAGTCACTGGAACAACATCTGAGCTGAGAAATTCAGAACCCAGGAGAGAGTCACTTTTTCCCCAACATCACCCCCATGGAAGCAGCAGCTGGAGGTGACACTGCTCTGTAAGAGGGACATCTGAGCAAGCAGCTCTTCCTAGTTCAGGTGGAACACCCAGAACCAACCTGGAATAGTGGTGCACATTGTTTGCCCTGTTCTGGGAAGCAGGATCTGCATTTCCACTCAGATTAACCTCCACAAGAATTTTGTGTACGAACAGTTACTGTGGGTTTGTTGTCTGATAGTAAACCCCATCTTTCTCAGCAGTAAATTCAGAGCCAAACTTGTGTAACCCTTCCTCCTCCTCCTCCTCCTTCCCACTGTCACCCTCATTCCCTTGGGAAAGCTGGGCACTTCCAGCTGCACACACAAATCCTGAGGAACTTTAAATAGCAGGAAATAATTCACCTACAGCTCCTTTTTTAAATAAACTGCATTGGGGAAAACACTCCAAAGACACCCTGACTCGATGTCTCGCTGACATCAACCCCATCCCTCCACACACTGGGGATCCTTTTTAATCCCTTCTCTCCCCTCTGGGCAGACACTGCTGCTGAAATCTGTACTTTGTTACCATTCTGGGACTTATCTTTGGGTCTTTTTTTCTGCTCTAATGTTGTCCTTTCATCCAAATGGGGACAAAAAACTGCACAGACAAAGCACAAACTCCAGAGCCCTCCTCCTCTGTATCTCACTGCAGCAGGGAAGGAGGGGAGGTCAGAGCTGTTATGTAACGTGGTGTTGTTGTGATTTTCTGGGCCAAACAGTGGCCTGCAGTGATCTCCATCTGGAAGGATCCCTCCTGATGTCTCTGTGCACACACACACACACAACCTGAGCACGTCATGGAGCCAACAGAAATGTTGCACTGGGAGGGGATAAAATCACAAAAAAAAGTCTGCACTGGAATTTTCCTTCTCGGTGGCACTTCCAGGGCACTGGGAAACAGCCCCAGCAGGGAGCTCAAGTCATAGAATCCAAACTGGTTTGGTGGGAAGGGGCCTTAAAGCCCATCTCATTCCACCCCCTGCCTTCACCAGAGCCCAAGGAAGTGCTGCAGCCCCCTGTGCAGCTCAGTGCCCACCACCCCACAGACAAGCAGTGCCACTTTTCACTGCTCACAGCAAGAATGAAGTGAAAAAAAGTGCCATTGCAAGAAATCCTTTCACTACCAACCAAGCTGTCAGTAATGACTTCAGCACTGGCTACACACTCAGCCCTGAGCAGCTCCATTCATCTCATTACTTAACTCTATTGCTTTATTCCTGTCTGGTTCTAATTGCCTACATTTTTTTAAATAATAATAATAGCAAAATTTTGTCCTGCTTTTCTCCCTCTAGTCCACCAGATAGCAATTTTCTGCTGGATTAAACATCTCAATATCCTTCAGGAATACGTAGTCATCAGCTAATTATTAGGGAAAAAAAGCTTTGTTGTTTGGGCTTTGAACATAGCAGGAGGCCTTTGAATTACAGGCTGAAATTTGGTGCAGTTAAATAATTTCCATACGGATCTCCCTCCATTCCCAAAGCCCTGGTCTGGTATAGAACAGCACTATGCTGAAAAGTTTATGCATTTGAGCAGAACAACTTTAAATGGAACTAATTAACTGGGCATAATTTTAGATACATATTTAAGTTCTGGGATGAATCAGACACAAAAATTTTGGTTTCTAAATCTAAATAAATGGGGAAGAAGACAGCAGAGAGCAAACACATATACTAATTCATCCCAGATAACAAATTTTGATGCTTAGAAAGCTCAATACTTAAATATTATTGTGAAAGGCTGTCAAACATCAGATTAAGAAGCATATTTTCTCCTGAAATACATAATGCTGCTGATGCAATGTACCCAGTGGAATCAGATTCCCATTTATGTGGGTAATGAACTGTACTGGATTAACAGTAAAACACTTGCAAATGCAATGTTCTTTGGTGTAAAACACCAACTTCCACATGGAACTCCAAAAGTTCAGCCCCAGGAACAGCAGCCCAGGAGTTCTGGCACTGCCCTGCTGGTGTGAATCAACTAACCCCTGATCCTCAGCAGCAACAGCACTGACACACTTGTCAGGTTGTCACAACCCTGCAGGTTTTTGTCGTTCTGAGCCCTGCATTGCTCTTGTCCTGAACAACTAATCCTTAGGAAATGGGAATTTGGGATTCCTGCAAGAGTATTTGGATATTCAGATGTGCAAGTAAGCAGAGGTAGTGTTATTATTTTAAGGTTTAAAAGTGGTTTATTGACCATTAACTCGCACTTTTCTCTGTGGGTTTAGTCTTTTAATATTGCAATAAATCATTTTCCATGGGAAGGCAGCACTGCACCCCAGGGGCTGCTCAGAGCTGTGGATCCCAGGCTGTATTCCTGGGATTCTGCCCCTGCCAGCATTTCTTATTTGCACTCTCTCCTCAGTGTGGTCGTGTCACAGACACTGAACTCTGCTCAAACACAGGCTCTATTTTCAGCTCTGCCACTGCTCTGACAGAGACCTTGGACAATTCATCTCTAGGTGTGCTTCAACCTTCCCAGAAGTGAGCTAAGGGTAATAATTTGGATTGATATCACAAGTGAATTCTCAACAACAGAGTTCAAACCACTTTGTGGTTCCATATCAAGCACTGAAATAGAGCTTTGTGCTCCAGAGGCAGCTCTTCTTTCTCTCCTTTCTTCCACTTTTTGCTCCACACAAAAATTCAAACAAATATTCCTCAGTTGATAAGTTTTATAGGTTTTAATGTTTCATACAATGTAGTTTACTGAATATGAAAATGTTAAAGTTCACATAATGGAGAGGGCAAATAATATCATGAAGCAGTTGTGAGCTGATGGTCTGTAAAGTAAAACACAGTGAAAAAGGAGGGAGAAAGAACCAATTCCATGGGGAATCATGAGTTAAATCCAGTTCTTCTTGGAGATATATTTCTTCAAACCTAATCCAGGGCAGTACTGCAAAAATAAACTGTTTTACAAGCTTGGTAAGCCAAGTGAAAGGATAACAAGAGAAAAACAAAACCTCCTTTAATAAAAAGACAAGGCTCTTGTCCAAAGAGAGCTACCTGTTAAAGGAGTCCTCGTGGTTTCATGCTCCAATATCCATTAAATGGAAAATTAGAAGCTACTTATGAACTTGGGATGAAGGTTCCTGCCTTTTTCCTAGTGACCAGGATCCATGTGCAAATCCCACAGCTGCAGACAGTCTAGGCAGCACAGAGGCAGCAACTTGTCTTTTTGCCCATGTAAATCCAGGGAGTGACACTTAGTCACAAAGCACCCACAGATTTGCACAGTCCTCCTAATCAGGGAAAGCTGATAAAAAAAAACAACAATAAAACCTTTATTCGAAACAGTTTGTACATGAGCAGTTTTAGAGTCCCAGAGTGACAGGATGCAGGGATGGGGGAGGGCAAACTCCTTCTCCTGGAGCCACAGGTTTATCAGCTACTCTGGAGATGGCACTTCTCAAAATCCATCACTGACAAAGCAAGGCCAGGTTCCTGCATGGGATTTGGGGAATTTGGGACTGGAACACTGGAATTCCTGCTGCTAAAATTGTCAAATAGCAGCAGAGTCATGGAATCCCAGACTGGATTGGGTTGGAAGGGACATTAAAGCTCATCCAGTTCCACCCCCTGCCATGGGCAGGGACACCTTCCACTGTCCCAGGTGGCTCCAAAAACCATCCAGACTGGCCTGGGCAGCAGCAGTGCCTGAGCAACACAAGCTGAGAGCTTATCTGAGCATTACAGACATCAAGGCAATGGAAATTCTGCTCCATTAGAAGCCTGAGCAATGGGCTAATCAAGATGATAAACAAATTCATATCAATGGGAGATTATTTAGTCACTCACAGGAGGTACAAGTACACCAATGCAGCTGAAGTATTCAGAGAACAGTGACTTAGCAATTACCTGTTCTCAGAAACAGCCACACTCCTAAAGCTCATTGGCACTGAAAATATTTGAAGTTAGCAGTTTTTATTGCCTGGATTCAGCTGCAGAATGCACAGAGATCCTGAGCAGCTGCAGGTGCTGGGAAAATATTCACTTTAAATATTTTATTTATCTGCAATGAAACAAGCTAAAAAATTAATAGCAGGCTTAGCACAGCCCTATCTGTTCATGCAGATGGAATGAGAGACATTTACAATGATAAGAGAACTCCTGAAGCACAACTGAACAGCACAGGACGTGAGACTCCGTGTCAAAGAACTTCACGGTCACATTCCAGCAGCAAAACAAGTTTGCTCCCACCAGGGCTGCTCCACTAAAGGAAGCTGACACAGAACTGAAGTCAGTTTTCAATTTTTGGGTGTGACTGCTTAGAGGAAACCTTGCTCTCCCTCCTTGCTGTCTCCTCACAGGGCTTCATTCCACACACCCAGGCTCTCATAAAAGTGGGGGATGAAGACTTTAGTATTATTTCCTTTGCCAGTCTCACTGTGTTATGCAAACATACTTATGAAATAGAAATTGTCTTCTAATTCTCTCTATCTCATTTTCATGCATTGCCCAACACCTTCTCTGCTGTGGTTCAGAGGCTCCTTCTGAGAAGACATAAATTTATTCCACTTTCAAAGGCTTTTTCCTTCTTATATACTTTTACCTAAACAGAATTCTCTAAGAACTCTCTTGAGAGAATCTTTCTTCTCTCCCTCATCAAAGATTAATTACAACTTTTTCTAAATTTTGGCTTGTGAGTCTAATTGGAACTGTTCCAATGCTCCAGAAGCCTGAAAGTCTTCATATGGTGAGCTAAGAGGAAAAAATCTTGCTTTCTCTTGCTGAGTTTAATTTGGAATGTGAACTGTACAACCAGACATTCATGTTTTACAGAATCACAGAACCAGGGAATAGCTTGGGAAGGGACCTTTAAAGGTTGTCTAGTCCAATCCCCCTGCAGTATTTAATGGTTTATTTTATAAAAAGGTTTACCAAGTCCTACAAAGAAGCAGTTTTTTGTGAATGCTCTTTAAATTCAAAATCTCAACGTTTAGTGGGATTACTCATTTCCCAAATGGCAGGACTGGAGCTTTTGTAAAAAGCCAGCAGGTGACACATTGGGAACACCCGGAGCCGAGTCACTCACTGGGGGATTTCCAGTTGCCTGGAACAATGGTTGGTGCTGGTGGCCACTGGGATCACCACAAAGCTCATCACAGCAAGGCACAATTACATAATTCCAAGCTCCCAGAATGATGTTTTGTTTAGATAAGTAACATTAACAGTTTGCCTTCTGCTGCTGACTTCATTTCTGAAGCCATGACTGCCCCAAGACCTGGCTTTTGCTGCTGGCATTGTTTCCTCAGAAGAAAGGCTTCACCTTGAAGATTATTTGGCAAGAAGAATGGGAAAATAAATATTTAAAGTTCTATTCAACAGTGGGTTCTATATATAAAGTGGCTTATTTTATTGCTGAAACCAAAGAGATTTTATTCACGATAGCAATCACTAATCATAACAGCAGGATGCTATTTGAAGATAAGCCCACATGCAAAAGCCACAATGAGCTGTGACACATTTACAATAAGTGTTCTCAAAAGGCTTTCTGCTCTGTAATTCTGCCTGCTTTGTTGCAGAGCACATTCAATGACTTTTAAAATGACATTTGACAGATTTCATGAAAATATGTGTACATCCCAGCACACAGTCCAACTCCATCAAAATAGCTACACTCACACCTCCCTGGTGAATCAGCAGGAAGACAACAGAGAAAACTCCCTTTGGCAAAATGTTAAACTCATTTTTTGGGGTCTGAGTGACAAGGTGTAGTTGTTGAACAAGGTTGCAGAGCTATTAGAATAAGTCTGAGGGACGTGAAACCATCATTCTTGGGCTGCAAGAGTATTATTACCCAAATGAAATGTTATTTGCCAGAAAGGCCTGAATTTACAGGAGCTGTGTATCATTAGATCACCTGCCAAGCACAGGAAGTGCTGCTGGCAGGGGCACCAAGGGCAGTGCACAGGCTTTGCCTACACAAAGGGGTTCAGTTCAGACAGAAGCCAAACACAGGTATCAAATAGACAAGAATCCTGCACAGTTCTGAAGGGAAATAGTTCACTTGAAAGGTTTTCTGCAACAACAAATTGGGGCAGGGACTGAGCCAGGAGCCCAGGGAATGGGCTGGAGCTGTGTCAGGGCAGGGGCAGGTTGGAGCTCAGGCCAAGGTTCTGCTTTGCCCAGAGGGTGGGTGGGCACTGCCCAGGCTCCCCAGGGCAGTGGGCACAGCCCCAAGGCTGCCAGAGCTCCAGGAGGGGTGGGATGATCCTCTGGGGACAGGGGGGACTCTTGGGGATGGGGCTGTGCAGGGCCAGGGGTTGGACTGGATGGTCCTTGGGGTTCCTTTCCGACTCAGCACATTCTGTGATCCTATGAACATAATTTTTATCTAAGTCACGTATCTGAATCTCACATATTCCAAATATCTGATATTCTAAAGTTCAATACACAAACACACTGACTTTCCCTTTCTCCCCACCCCATCCAGGAGGGAAAGTTCACTGTCCAGTGCTTTCTACGTGCACCTTCTTCTGGGTTTCACTGCTGGAACTGGGACTCCTCCTGGGAAATACCAGCTGGAAAACTCCTGATGTATTTCCACCCTACTTTTACTGTGTTTCAAAGAACAATAGCTCCTCTTACATCAATGCTACTGCTTGATAAGTCACTGCACTGAGGGTGTATTTACACTCTGTACCCAGCTCCCCCAGCCCTCTGCACTGGGTAAGTCACTGGGTCAAGGACACAAATGAGCTCAGACCTTTCCTAAATAGCAGCTGCCAGAGTCAGGCTAAAAGGGGAGAAGGTTATGAACAGAGGGAGTGATTCCTGCCATCACTGCTGAGGATATGAAGCTGTGATTTGCTAAGTCAGGTCATGGAGAAAAAAAAAAACCAAAATTATATTTGAGATAAGAGCAATGTGAGAGCCAAGATGTACAGGAGGCACATGGTGGGACTGTTGGGGTCTCCTGTGCAGGGCAGGAGTTGGACTCAGTGATCCTCAGGGGTCCCTTCCAGCTCTATTGTTACTTGATGATGTGAAGCAGAACATACATTTTAACTGATCCCAAAATCAAAGTGTAAACTCACTGCAATAACAGGACGTAGTTAGTTTAATCTCGTCTGACCTTATTAAGGCAGAATAAATTCCTTCCTGGCACACGCTCTTCCCCTTGAACCCAGGACAGAAACATTACCAGAGACTTCCCTGCATAGTGACAGTCCCCTCACAATGTGACAGGCTGAGAGGGGTTATGACAAAGTGAAATAAGAGTGTGACAGTTATGGGAGGGTCCTTGGCCTGATGCATGAAATAAATTTACAGGACTCAGAACATGAACTTCACCTTATTGTCTAGGATTGTTGTTTTACTGTTGTAAATCAAATTTAAGAAATTAAGGAAAACGTTGTACATAAATCATGTGCTATAAATACATCTCATTGATTAGGTAATTAATTAGGGCTCACACAAGCTCTAATTACATACAAGCCATGAGCTTCAGCATTGACTTTGAGTAAGTTTAGAAGTAACAAGTGTCCTAAGAAACATCTGGGATTAAACCCTCTTAAAAAACAGAGTGGGGAAAGCAGCTTTCTGTTTTATAATGCACAATTTTCACACTCAAATTGAAGGGCATATTTGCAGGAAAGGATCAAATCACTATTCTTAATAAGATATAAATTGATATTAAAAATAAAACCCCAGGAGCAAAGCTCACTGCCCATCACTGTTACATGAGGGACAGCAGACTGTGCAATGGCAAAAGAAAAGGCAAATTGTCCAGAGAAACCTTTAATTCCAAGGAAAGACCACAAGAACTAAATATTTTACTCATCTGAAGTTATGTTTCAAAACAGATTGATTGACACAGAATTCCATGGAAAACAGGTTCTTCAATAAGAAAAGGGAGCAGCTGTGCCAAGAGGCAAAATTGCTGTTTTCACTGTTTGTCACTATTGTTTCCTTATTTTAATCCCAATGTTCCAACTATGAAAGTTCCTTCCCTTATGTCCATCACACTCCTCAACCACGGAGCCACCAAACCACAGCCTGCTTTGGGTGGGACATCTCCATATCTCATCCAAGCCTTCCATTTCCCCACCTCACATTTGCACCTGAAAATCCCCAAACTGCATCAATATCAACTTCTTCATCTGCCTGGAAGGAATATGGGAACTACATTAAAGGTGAAGCTGTGTCACAGGGATTCTGAGAGCCCCAGCATGTCAGAGGATGAGAGAGATGCTCTAGGAAAGCAGACCCAGAGCCAAGGAGCAGCCACCAAAAAACCCCAGAAACACCAACAAAACCCCCACAAAACACTCCAGTGGACCTTCAAACATCTCCAGTAGACCAATATTTCTACAGCACTATAAAAATAATCCTCCAGTTCAGCTGCTTATTTGGAATCCACTCCTGGCATTCCAAGGAGGATGTTTAGCCTTAAATGTTTGGGTACTTGCTGAAAATATTTCTTTTTTTTTTTGGCAATTTTATTAATTTTGCTCCCATGCAAGAACCAGCTGGCAGTGAGAATGCACCAGCTGGGGGCAGATGCTCAGGACAACAGAGTTCTTTTTTCCTCACAAGAGATACTTTATTTTGCTGGAATCAAGGCTGTTTATTTCTATTGGGCAGTCTTAACCCAGCAGGAAACAAAATATTAATCCAGCAAATGAAAAAAAACCCCAAATTACCACTAGGACGTGGCTACAAGCTTCAGATCCAAAGATGACTAAGTGAGTCATGAGGAAAGAGAGCTGTGAAGAGAAAATTATCTGGAATAATTTTTAATAATTAAATGGGAATAACATACATAGAGTCCCCTCAGATTTTGAAGTCTAGTGCTGCACAGGGCTGAAGGATGAGGAGGTTTGCACACAAACAGCTGAAATAGTCGGGATTTTTAATGGAATTTATCCAGTCAGCCACAGCTTTGACTGTTGACTCTGCTCAGTGTGGTCAGATCCATACCCTTGCTCCTTAGTTTATTGGAGCTGGTAACAGTGCCAAAGTCTCCTGCTCTTCTCCAGAATGCAAAGAATTGAAAAATCCCACTTTGTCTGTGATGGTTCCCTTTGTTCAGCCAAAACAACTGGATCCACCAGGGCATGGAGTGACAGCACAAGGGGGAATGGCTTCAAACTGCAGGAGAGCAGGGATAGATTGGATATTGGGAAGAAATCCTTCCCTGGGAGGATGGGCAGGCCCTGGCACAGGGTGCCCAGAGAAGCTGTGGCTGCCCCATCCCCGGAAATGTCCAAGGCCAGGTTGGGACAGTGGGAGGTGTCTCCGCCCATGGCAGGGCTGGAATGAGATGAGCTTTAAGGTCCCTCCAACTAACCCTAACCCTAACCCTAACTTAAAGCCTTGAGAACACATCCTTAGTCCCCTCCAAGTGACCATTCTTCAGGTGCAGCACCAAGGGATGTCCTGCTTTGCTGCTTCAGTCATAGAAACCCAAGGAGTTTTCCTTTAAAAAAGGTGAGAATACAGGAAAGCCCATGGAGCTGAAAGCCCCCCAGTTCAGCCCTGCAGGAAGTGCTCTCCTGTGTTAGTCGGTGCTAAGCAGCAAATCCAGTTCAAACCCTTCTTTCCTGTGTGACATCGTGTTTGCTTCCACAAAGAATCGCTCTATTTGCCTCTCACTCAAGCTTGTTTTCAATTTCCTTTGTACCTTTCTGCTCTTTTGTTCAAGTTCACTCTTTCCCCCTGGATAGTGGGTTTGTGCCTGCCATTGTTGCAGGTTTTATTGTTACTAATGAGTAAACACTGTGGGTAACAATGAAATCCATTCAGTGATGCAGAACAACTGTAAGGTATGAATTCCTTCATACCTTCATCCCTTCAGTATTATAACTCGGACCCTTCAGGACACTTTGTCTCATTAACTCTCCAGTTTTCCACCAGTGATTCTATACTTATGTGCTGCGTGGTAGCTTTGCACTGGATGCTGCTACTTTATTCCATTCCCTTTTTCTCTTCATAAAGCACATTATAATCAAAGCCCACCTTCTGTCCTTAGGGTGGAGAGGAGCTCTCTTGGTGCCTGCTGCCCTCCAGGTCTGATCCTCATGGAGGGCTGCAAACTCTCCTGAAGGTTTTCATCCAAATGGGGCATTTCTGGGGACCTTTGTCTTTGGGGGTTGTCTACAAGGTAACAAAGGATGAGCCCACACAACACTAAAAATACAATTATAAGGTTTGCTTTAAACAGGGGTGAAATTTTGCACCTTAATGTCACCTTAATTACGGTCTGGATCCTCTAAATTTATTGGGATCAGGCTCCAAATTGGGACACCGAGTTGGAGGAAACACACACAGGGACAGTGTGGCTGAAAGCTCCTCCTCTCTTTACAGAACCAGGCTAGAAAACTTCACATTATTCTGAAGTTCCTCCCAGATTCAGTTTTTCCCCACACCAGGACAAGATCAAAGATGTGTAGGAACAATTGTGAAGTGCTGAGGCCAAATTAAATTNAGAGAAGCTGTGGCTGCCCCATCCCCGGAAATGTCCAAGGCCAGGTTGGGACAGTGGGAGGTGTCTCCGCCCATGGCAGGGCTGGAATGAGATGAGCTTTAAGGTCCCTCCAACTAACCCTAACCCTAACCCTAACTTAAAGCCTTGAGAACACATCCTTAGTCCCCTCCAAGTGACCATTCTTCAGGTGCAGCACCAAGGGATGTCCTGCTTTGCTGCTTCAGTCATAGAAACCCAAGGAGTTTTCCTTTAAAAAAGGTGAGAATACAGGAAAGCCCATGGAGCTGAAAGCCCCCCAGTTCAGCCCTGCAGGAAGTGCTCTCCTGTGTTAGTCGGTGCTAAGCAGCAAATCCAGTTCAAACCCTTCTTTCCTGTGTGACATCGTGTTTGCTTCCACAAAGAATCGCTCTATTTGCCTCTCACTCAAGCTTGTTTTCAATTTCCTTTGTACCTTTCTGCTCTTTTGTTCAAGTTCACTCTTTCCCCCTGGATAGTGGGTTTGTGCCTGCCATTGTTGCAGGTTTTATTGTTACTAATGAGCAAACACTGTGGGTAACAATGAAATCCATTCAGTGATGCAGAACAACTGTAAGGTATGAATTCCTTCATACCTTCATCCCTTCAGTATTATAACTCGGACCCTTCAGGACACTTTGTCTCATTAACTCTCCAGTTTTCCACCAGTGATTCTATACTTATGTGCTGCGTGGTAGCTTTGCACTGGATGCTGCTACTTTATTCCATTCCCTTTTTCTCTTCATAAAGCACATTATAATCAAAGCCCACCTTCTTTCCTTAGGGTGGAGAGGAGCTCTCTTGGTGCCTGCTGCCCTCCAGGTCTGATCCTCCTGGAGGGCTGCAAACTCTCCTGAAGGTTTTCATCCAAATGGGGCATTTCTGGGGACCTTTGTCTTTGGGGGTTGTCTACAAGGTAACAAAGGATGAGCCCACACAACACTAAAAATACAATTATAAGGTTTGCTTTAAACAGGGGTGAAATTTTGCACCTTAATGTCACCTTAATTACGGTCTGGATCCTCTAAATTTATTGGGATCAGGCTCCAAATTGGGACACCGAGTTGGAGGAAACACACACAGGGACAGTGTGGCTGAAAGCTCCTCCTCTCTTTACAGAACCAGGCTAGAAAACTTCACATTATTCTGAAGTTCCTCCCAGATTCAATTTTTCCCAACACCAGGACAAGATCAAAGATGTGTAGGAACAATTGTGAAGTGCTGAGGCCAAATTAACTTTTATTAAACTTTACTTTTGACTAAACTCTACCTGGCAGAGGAGACCACGAGTGGATCATTGCTGGTAGAGGTTGGGTTGTAACACTGAAACTCCAAGCTTCCTAATATTTTTCTAGTTAGGGGTTTGATCCAGCTTCCATTGAAAGAAGCCTAATTGGCTTTTATAGAAATAAAATAATTGAAAACCCTTTTCCTTTATTAAAAAAAATAAAAATAGCACTTTTAATGAGTTAATATTTAAAATAATCTCAGGCTGTCTAATGGCTTGGTGCATTATTAACAACATTCTGTGAGTCGTAGTTTCTTTGTTATCTTAATACATTCTGAAAAATAACTCTTTTAGTGCCTCCTCTATTTATGACTCACTCATAATAACATAAGTGACTCATGTTGTCAAATTACAAGCTATTACCTTAGAAAATTATTTTTTCCTCTTCTTTTTGGGTAAAATATGACAATTCTCACTATTTTGTTACTAAGGGCAGCTTCTTACTACTTAACAGATTCTCAGAGCTCTATTTTCTAAGTAAAGCATATGCCACAAATGACAAAAGCATCTCCCACCTCTTGTCTCTCTCACAGATGAACACATTTGAAACAGAACAATTATTTAAAACCAGGACTTCAGAGCTTGTTTATCAGTAAACTGCATCTCAGTCATCAGATTTTTTGCTTTTTTTTTCGGCTTTTTTGTTTTATTTAAAGGTGGTCACTGCAAGCTGTTAACACGTGTTGGCCTAAAATTCGTTCCTAAGGATACCCTTGGAACAGGCAAAGGCTCAAGTGCTCCATTGCAGGGATTTCTGGCCCAACTCCCCAGTGAGGTTACATTGTGCTTGCACATATAAAGTGGGAAAGGATGTCCCTGCTTGGGAATTAGCTTGGACAACTGGGAATGGAATATTTCCTGGGTCAGAGAACACAATGAAGCTCATTGTTCCCTGACAGCCAAGACAGTCCCTCTGGCCACCTTCTTTCCACACACACATCCCCCCTCTGGCCTTCATGTTTTCGAGGATGAAACAGAAGCTTCCTCACAGAACACTCTCTAAATAACTCCAGTACTATTGTCCATTCTGGAGTGTCTCCCCTTTTGGCAGCTATGCCTGTGATTGTACAGGTCCTGAAAGGCTTGTCCTGGAAGCCCAGCTGGCTCACTTTTGTGTGAGGAAGCTGTTGCATCCTGATGATTTCCTCTAATTACTATCCCAGATGAGGCTCAGTATTGTCTGTGCCAGTGTGATCATCCCTGGAGCATCCTTTTATTAAATGCTATTTCTCCATACCCATTTTCCCTCCTCCTGAATGGATCACTCTCAATAATCATCTGCTGTTAGGAGTGGCTGAAGCTGCAAAAGAAAGGCTCTCTGGAAGCTCTTCCCTTGGCATCCTTGTGTGTAAGAAGATCCATGATGACAGAATCCAGACGGTGCCCTCACACAGGCTCCTTAATACCAGAGAAGAGTGTTTGCAACTTGGGATATTATTTCCTGTTCCTGGAATATTCTGCCTCTGTCCATGTATCTTGCAGATAAAACCCCATTATTCCCTGGGGGGGAACACATTTCTTCTAAGGGAGGGAAAAACACCAGCCAGTGTCATCTTTATTCCCTGCTCTTCAGAAATGCAGCTGAAGCCATCCTGATCTTTCCTGGGTAAAGGGAAGAGACAGATCCCAGCAGGACCCTTGGCCTGTGTGTTCCAGCTGACCCCACACTGCCATCACTACACCAGACATGGCTCAGGGGCTTTAGAAAGCACACAGACAGCTCCTTGGCTCAAATATCTTCCATGTTGGGAAATTCCTTTTGGAATCACTGCAGTTCAGGGATGAATCCTTGAGCTCTGGGTCCAGGCCACACGTTGCCTTTTATCACATGGACTCTGCCAAAAGCAGCTTCCAGAGAACTGTTCTTCCTGCCAGACCCATCATAATCTGTGCTTTAAAGCCTTTTCTCCTTTAATCCCATCAAAATTATTCCCTCTGATGTCTCCTTATTTTCACAGTCAAGTCCTCCATTTGATTGTTCATTGCAGTTCCTCTTAATGTGTTGTAATGTTTTTAGATTCTCTTCTTCTCCTTGTTTTTTTTTAGGCCAATATTCAGCCTTGATGGAAATAACTCAGCAATAACTCAGAACTCCCAGGCCTTCCTTTGGGATCATAACAAGATTTTTGGTGTGTGTGAAGCAGCCACTGACTCGAGGCTTGCCAGGCAAAGACAACCAGCAGAACTAAACCAGCCTCTCTCATTTGATATTATATTTTGCAGAGATACCTGTGCAGGTGCCATGAAACTGCTGCACCCTCTGGAACACCTGGATTGGTGCAGTGTATCTTTAGAAATAAAGCCACATCACATTAACATGCTCAAGGATTTTTTCTCTGTGGACTGGAAGATGTTGTCAGCAATGAGAGTAACTCCTGAAGTGACAGAGTTGTAAGACAGGTGAGTGTTTGTGACTACAACTTCACATTGCCTTATATTTCCTTATGGAAAATGGAATTAGAAATGAATAAAAGGTCACAACACAGACACTGACATATCCAACAGCTTGAAAGAAACTAATTTATGCTAAATGCAAAAATAAGGCATAAGATAAACCTTTGAACTGAGCAGAGTGGAAACAGCACTTTAAAACACAACATGGCAAGTAACAAGAGAGAACTGGGAAAAAATGAGTGACTGGGTGAATGATAAACATGTACACAAAGTCTGCTCCATGGGAAACAGCAACTGCAGCTCTCAGCCTGCTCAGTAATTATGGCAAAGCGGAGCCCAAGCACAGCACAGGGAGCAGAGGAACACGGTGCTGTGCTGAAGGGTGAAGATGTTATAAATTGCAGGAAATAGTTTATTAATACACAAAGCTCTGGAACAGGCCACCTGCAGTGGTAAACATAGTACCTGGGATAAAAATAGCTCTGGAGATAGAAAGGATGAGTAGTCTGAGGGAAAATATGGAAAAAGGCTGCTGCTGGTACAGTCACAGCTCTGTGCAATGGTGGTAAATATGAATCAAGGAGAAAAATTAGTTTCCCATTCTTGCTTTAATTTTGCAAGCTTCAGAAGAAGGACCTGAGAAACTGTGCCTCCAAATCTGGTGCCTAATTTACACAACACTGTTGTTTCATTGAAGTTAATGGCTGAAAAGTGAAGCCACATCCATTGAAACTAAAAATAAAGCAAAGGGGTTTGCTTTTTTCCAATAAAACAAAGAAGAAATGGAAGACTCAATGTCACCTGAAGACCTTATGTCAAATAACCATCACTCACTAAATGCCCTTTTCCTGAGCTTAAAAGTTGGGAGGAAAGTAGACGAGTGTCACTAATCAATGTCTCCAGGGCTCCTCCAAGGAAAGCTCCTACACCAGGGAGTCCCACTGCAGTTACAGGGCCATGATGATGACAGGCTGAGACGCTCAGGCAGCTCAGCACACGAACAGCCAGGAATGGTGGCACTGGACACAATCCAAATCTCCCTGGAATGAGCTCTATACACGGGATCCTCTGCTGGCAAAGGGACTCTGAGACATCCTGCAAGGAGAGGCCAAGAGGGTCAGGGAAAATAGAGGGGACACCCCCCCTTTTCCTGCTGCTGTTGGAGGGAAGTGCCTGGTACTCTCTGGCACTGCAAACCTCTGCTGTACCTGTGCCACTGTCACTGCTGTACCTGTGTCAGTGTCACTGCTGTAGCTGTGCCACTGTCACTGCTGTAGCTGTGCCATTGTCAGTCCTGTAGCTATGCCACTGTCACTGCTGTACCTGTGCCACTGTCACTGCTGTACCTGTGCCAGTGTCACTGCTGTACCTGTGCACCAGTGTCACTGCTGTACCTGTGTCATTGTCACTGTTGTACCTGTGCCACTGTCACTGCTGCACCTGTGCCAGTGTCACTGCTGTACCTGTGCACCAGTGTCACTGCTGTACCTGTGTCATTGTCACTGTTGTACCTGTGCCACTGTCACTGCTGCACCTGTGTCAGTGTCACTGCTGCACCTGTGTCAGTGTCACTGCTGCACCTGTGCGACTGTCACTGCTGTACCTGTGTCAGTGTCACACTGCTGTAGCTGTGCCAGTGTCACACTGCTGTGCTGTGATGTCACATCAGCTGTGCTGATGTCACATCATACCTGTCAGTGCCACAGGCCTGAGCCAGCAGCCTTCACCTGGGGGCAGAGGTTTACAAACCACCGCATTACCAATAACTTACTCAAAGACTTAATTCTCCATACACACACTGTTTATTTGTGCTCTTACTGTTCCACTACCAACCAAGCCTCCTACGAGTAGCTACAAATACCTGGTTGTGGCACTGCTGTGGTGGAAGGCACCCCGTGCTGGTGCTACTTCCTCAAAACATCACAAAGATTTTACCTTCAGCATTAAAGACAACTCCAGTGGATATCAGGTGGCTGCTTTCCTTTAGGAGAACCTCTGCCTGAGACAAGACCCACAGCAACACACATTGACTGGGCCTTGTTCTCTTCCAGCTGTAACTGGGGAAACCAGGAGGAGGAGACTCTGTGCTTCTTGGGGAGCCCTGTACTAAGACATCAACACAGGATGTTCCTGAATGACTGACATGCCTGAATGCCTCCTGAATGCCAAAATCAACAACCAAACAGGGAAGGTAATAATGCCTTATCTTCAAGTAAATACAGGGATTAGCAAAGACACAGATTGACAGATGTAAAACTTAAATCCTTCCAGTAAAGCACAGAAGTCAGCTTACATGCTGCTGGGAAGACCTTCCCCTTATGCACCACAAAATAATCCTGCTCCTCATCAGGAAGAGCTCTTCACTGAAAAGGTGTGCTCAAGGTGTCATCCCTCTGCCTTGCCTTTCAAGGGGTAGATGGGGAGATAATTTTAGGCTGTGTTGTGGATGTTCCATTAAGGATTAGATTGGCTGGAAGACTAACATTAACCTAGCCCTGCTAATCTCATTAAATAATATCTTGTGACATGGCTGTTGATCAGGTGTTGACAGGCAGGGATTTTTGGGATGCAGGGAGAAGCCTGGAACAGCAGACAGGCTCCAGGGACCACTCCTGCAGCACCATCACTGTGTGTGGAGGCAAACACACTCCCTGCCCTCTCTGGAGCCTCCTGCAACAAAACTGCTGTTTGTGCTCATGGGAAACACCCCTTGTCCCCTCCATCAGCTCACAGGAAAACATCAGAGAATGTGCAGTTAAAGCTGATCCCATTTCCTCAGGACTGTCTGCTGCCACAGGTAAGTGTCCTCCTGTTGGGAACTGGGATCAGGGAACAGGAACTGGGAGGGCAATCTAGGCCACTTTACCAAAAAGCAGGAGATGGGCAGAGATTTTCATTCCATGGTTCTGCCTCACACACAGCAGAGCTGGGGCTGACTTTAATGAGCAGAGAGACACATTTCAGAAATGGCAATAGCACTCCCACACTCTAATGAGTACTCTTGTGGTTTTTCTGTGTTACACTTCAGTGTGACAATATTGCTATTTAGTACTTAGTAGGATTTGGTATAATAATGTTGGTATTATTAAATGTTTCCTTAATTCTTCCCTCCTTCTGAGCACCTGAAGGTGTGCCAGGCACAGCCCAGCCAGCACTGCCTGTTTGGGAGGGGATATCTCCTGCCTCCACACACATAACACAACTAGCCCAGAATCTGAAATATTTTCTTTAAAGATGAAGTTTCCTCTTCATTCTTGGATGCTAATTGCTCATCACAGCCAACTCTTCTAAATGTCTCTTCATTCATGTTTGCCACACTCCAAGTCTGATGGATTAAAAAAAACCTGTAATGAATGTACATGGTAAGGTTTTTTATTTTTCCCCAGCCTCTACCAGAACATTTTAAAAAGAAGTAAAGTCAGAAGGATGTGCCCTGGTTGGTGCTCCAGGGCTGCAAGGACAGCCTGAGGCATCTGCTCAGGATTTCACTATTCACAGACTGGGTTTGCTTTTTGTCTTTTTAAAAAGAGAAACTTTTTGTGCACAAACCAGCACGATCTGATGAACCTGCTGTTTCTGGCTCTCACCAAATCCTGCTCCTGCTGAGGAGCCAAATCTGCTGCTGAATGGGAAGGGACTGAGATGGTGCTGTTTTTGTTACCTGATAAACTTAAAAAGACATTTCAACTCACTGTAACCTGTAATACACACATTCCCAGCAGCCCTTCCCACACTCACAGGAGCAAAGAAGCAGCAAGTGAACAGGGGAAAAACTCAGTGTTAAATGCAAAACCCCCAAATCTCATTTTATTAAAATAAATAATTAGATCTTTACATTGACAGCAATGCTCTCAGAAACATTTCTATCCCCAAAGCCCCCACACCACTTGAGCTCCTCAAGGCAAAAGCCTGGTTGCTGCTTCCAGAAGGTTGGTTCCTGAGCTGTACCAGCTCCCTATTTCAGACTTTTATTTTATTTTTCTTGCCAGCAGACTGCAACTACTTGCCTAAAGAAGTGAACTCAACAGTGAACATTTGCCAAAGTACTCCCACCTCTTGGAGCAGTTTGTTTTTCAGAACACTCAGTGCCAGACTGCTGAATGGAAAAGAGAAGGACAGGAGAGTAAAACCTTTCCTGTAAACACTTCTGAGGTGTTTATCTCAATAGGACTGAGATATTCACTGCCCTTTCATTTCTTGCAGGATGGAATTGGAGAAAGATCACATCTTTCCTTAGAAACCCAAATGGACCAAGTGGGAAATGTGAACAAACCTGAAAACTCAAGTGCTGCATCTACAGCCACCACTGGCTTCACCAGGAATTGAAGAGGCTCAGTGAAAACAAGTCCCTCACAACAAACACCAGCTGAAAAATTGCTAAAATATTTAAAAACATTACATTGCCAACAAAAGTGAAAATTAAGACTGGAAAACAGTGATTGCAAACATGGGGCTGTAGGAAATGAAGTACAAATCACACAGCCCAGTGCTAAATTCTGAACAGCCAAACCACCAGAAAAATTCATCAACAGCAAAACAAAGGAATCTTACAAAGCTTTATTAAAAAATACAGATTCAAATAATATAGTCCCAGTCCAAAAAAGTGCCTACAGTACCAAGGAATACTGCAGTTGTACCCAAAGGAGGCCATACTAAGTTTTGGTTCTCTTTTTATTTTATTGTTGTTGTAAAAAACCTCCAAATTATTCACAGTTGTTCCAGCATTTCTAGTGCTAAATCAGCATATTGTGCTGATGAATCTCATTGTAAGGCTAAACATAAGAACACTTATCAGTGCAGCACATTCCTGAGTCTTTGGAACTCAAAATAAAAACTAGTTCTTTGAAATATACAATCCTTAAAATTTTTGGCTCATATTTCTATTTCCCTTTCTTAAAAAAATTCATTAAAAATTTTTTACAAAAACTAAATAAAAAAAATTGTTATCACTATAACTTAGACATACTTTCTAGTTGCTTGAAGAGTGCAAGAAAGCCAGCTTAGCATCAATACTGCTTTTTGTCCAGGCAGCACTGCCATGGAGCATAAAACAACAGCTAAAACAAGTTTTTGAGAACTGAAGCACTGACATAAAAAAAAAAAA
>VYZS01003684.1:19351-37860 GCA_013400695.1 Neodrepanis coruscans | reverse complement strand
TTTTTTTTTTCTTCAAATCACCAGATCATCTGGGCCCAAAATTAAATTGATGTTTTAAGTTCTGATTCCTTACATCTTTTAATTGGTAAAAAAAAATGTTTGACCTTTTCTTTTGTCTACGGAGAATAAGCAGAACAGAAATGGATTTACTTTTATTATGGTAATAATTTTATTTCAAATACATTTTAGAACAGGGCATGTATGACTCTATCAGTTTCTGTAATTCATTCTCATTCCTGATTTCCCTCAGGCATTCAGGCAGTTCTTCTTCCTAATGCCTCGTTGTATCAGCTAATACTGTAATAACAATTTGTGCTTCTATAGCACCTTTACACTGAAACACTCAAAAGTAGGCCCCAGGAATTTGTATCATGTCACGCATCTTTCTCCAGTAATATTAGATGGATTTTGCAGACAGATGTATTTACAGCAGCCCCAGTCAATCCCCCTCCAGCAGTCCTGGCACTTCAGTAGTTCTGTCTTGGCGAGAATTAAGAACAAGGATAAAAGCTCTCCAGCTGAGCATCCCAAGGGAGCTGGTGTTTCATGGCCTTTCATTTCAGGGAGCCATGTCATGTTGACAAACTGGGTCTAACAGCCACATCTCCCAGAGAATTCACTGGGAAATGGGGTTCTGTGTAAGTCTTGTTTTCTGAAAGCTTGTGCCTGGAAGAGGTTTGGGGAGTTCAGGTCATGCTGTGCAGACTGTTAAAGATTTACACCTGCTGAAAAAGGAGCAAGAAGGAAAGGGAAGGAATATTTAGTTACACCTTTTTAACAGAGAAACTAAGAGGCATCTTTTGTCCCTTTGTTGTTTTTCTGGTTTTTGTTTTGCTTTTGCTTTTCCCCTCCTTGCAGTTTGTCTCTTGTTTCAAATAAATGAAAACATTGCATGGTACTGAAAACATGGCATGTTCTTGGCTGAGCTTATGAATCTTATATACTGTGAGACTTTAATGAACAATATTTATCATGATTTGTCATTTTTTAGTTATGTGATGGAGAAAATTGTTTTTTAGATGAACTGAAATGTCCACAGTTCAGGTCATTCTGTATGCCACTCTTTAACTATTCATGGGCGTTGAGTGGTTAATTCTGTTGAAGCTTAAGTGGCTTGGTTCTTAAGTGGCTGTAGCTGTGCCCTGTCTATTCTTCCACTGAAGTTGTGGTGGGGGAGAGGAGTGGGGTTGTAGGATCACAGAGCATGGCAGCTCCCCCCAGCCCTTGCAGACACTCCTCTCTCCAACAGCCCCAACATCTCCTTGGTGCTTTTGAAGCTGATGTTGGAGTCTGTGCCCTGAGCTGCAGATGGAAATGTGCTTCAAATGGCACAGCTGCTTATTCATTTGCTTGTTCTTTGTAGCCACGAGATCTTTGTGTTGTGGCTTTAAAGAAAAAAAAAAGGAGCAGTAGCAGCTGTGCTGGTGTGAGCAGTGACTGGGAGTGGGGACAAAAGTTGAGCCGGGTGTGACAGCGCAGAGCCAGCGGATAAGACACAACAGTGGATAAAACACACCTGCTCACAGGGTCTCTGCAGGGCTGCAGAAATCCCTCAGCAATTTTGGCTGTGTCTGCACATCTGTGAAAAAGGAAAATACAAGCACATCAGATCTGGTATAACAGTGTAGCCTCTTGCCTCCACAGCACCCATCTCCCCTCAGGCAGCAGATGGATCTGAGCTTCCATTCCTCCCAGGCCATTCCATAGGGATCCTTCCCTGACTCAACTGTAGTTTTGAGGCACAGTTTACCCAAATGTAACCAATGGCAGTACAGTGATGATATTTAAAGTTTTAAAATGTACATTGCATGAATGACAATGATGGATGAATGTTCCCCAGGCTTCTGCTGACTCCTCATCTCCCACCCCCTGACCTGCCTCCTTCCTGCCAGCCTGACCAACAGGCACTGCTTTTCTTGCACCTGGTGTAAGTGGTTGGAATATGTAAGGATACTGCTTGCAGAGGCAAACCCTGATTCCTGCTTTATCTCTTTGATCCTGACAGCACTGCATTTCTGCATCCATCTGTTTGGAAAGCTCAGAGGAGATAAGGGAGTCAGGGATCAGTGGGAAGCAGCAGTGTGAGGGGGCAGGAAATGGAGTAGGGGATCAGCTGCATGATGAGCAAGAGGAAATACTGTATGAATATTAAATTTTGTGAATGGCTATGATAAAGCTCATGTATTCACATAGTCCAGATTAAATATCTTCATTTTATAGGAAGAGAGGGAAAAGTTATGTTTCATAAAACTCTTTAGGGACTCCAATGGCACTGATTCTTTTAATCAGTATTATTGTAAATGAGATCTGAATGTTTCCTCTGGGTAAGGGAGGGTTTTTTTTAATGCCTAGCAGAATGCCAGTGCCATTTCATGACTCATATTTGTCATATTTCTCTTATTTTATTCCAATTCTGAACAGAAATATGTGAAATTTCTCCCGTCCTGCTTTTTTTTTGCAGAAGTCATTGTGCATTTGAGTGGAAATTACAGCATTTATGATTATTTTTTTATTACCTGTTCAGAAAAGGTATTAATGAATGATGTGCACCCATATTATTGCCAATAAAGCTTTCCTCCTGAATATTTCACAAGTCTGAGCAGATATGCCAGTAAATCCCAGCTACCAGCACAGCTCAGTCTGGATCTACTGGTGAGAGCCTGGCTTCCTTGTGAGAGGAAAAAGGAGACTTTGGGGTCTGCAGGAAGTCTAGGTGAAGTTTCCAGCCCAGGAGGGGAAGTGATGGCCCTGAAAGTCAGCTTTGTGTGAGAGGTTTTAAAACTTGATTAGAGAATGGCTGCATTAGGTGCCCAAGTAATGAGGTCCCTGACAGTGGGTCAGGACAGTGACAAGTTATGAGGGCAGTTACGAGCCAAGGTAAGGCCACATGATAAAGAATTTTGTAGAAAGAAACTTTTGCTATATTGATTAAACCAATCAATCAATCAATCAATCCCTTCCCTCTTAAGTGCTGCAACATTTCTGCCACTTTTACTCGGTTTCCTTTTCAGATTCCTTTTTCTTGACTTGAATGCATGTGGAGGTGGCAACTGACAGAAGGATGTGGTGTTTGTTAAATGCTGAGCTCAAATAACAAATATTGAACTCAACAGTGTTTGTCACGGTTACAAGAAGAAGGAAAGGTATTAGGTGCTCTTTTCAGGGACAGCATAAAGTGTTCTGCTGGCCTGAATAATGTGATACTGCTGTTGTGCTGGATGTGGTAATAAGGGGCACCACACAGGCATTGCCTTCATCACAGTCACACAGACTGTGGGTGTTTGTCCTGTCTAGCCCTTAACCTCTTACTGAAAACCCATGGGGTTTGGGAAGGGTGTGGGGTGTGTTACAGATCAGACATGGGATGTGTTCTCTGTCCCTGTCACTTGTCTGGCTCTTAGCAGATATTCCAGGTACAAGTGTAGGCTGCCCAGCCCAGCCCAGCCTGTGGTGCTGGAAGTTCCTGAGGCTGCCATTTTGTATTTCCCTCATGATCCTGCCACCCTGTTTTGTGGGGTGTCACAGTGGCGAGGGCTGTGTGTGGACACAGGTGGCAGGATGGCCCTTTCAGGAGCTGAGTGCCTCCACCATAGAACTGCTCCATGGCTTGTCTGTCGGGGAAGCTTTTAGCTGCAGCTGTGGAGGTGCAGAGTTTAATGGGCAGGTGGTGCTTGTTCTGCGTTGCAAGTGCATCATTGCCCTCTGAGCAGTGTAAACTTAGCTCCTTCAAGCCTGGTCTCCTGGGGCTGAGAGTTAAGTGTTTGAACTTTAGTTGAAAGGAATATATTGATTAGGCTTTGATTTAGTTGTTCCTTGCTGAAAAGATACTGGGTAATGACTTTACCTGCCCTTTCCTATATAATTCATTTAATGGAGACCCCTTGTTCCCCTTTTCCTCCTCGATGCCATTTTGCCTAAAAGTCTGCAGTGCTACCAGAAGTACAAGAGAAAGCTATTGTCACACTGCGAACATGATTGATTCCATAAGTAACTCCCTTGACAAACCTCTGAGGCTTCACTGATGTCAATTAATGTTTCTGCCTGTACATGGGAGCATGTCCAGTTTAGACTGATGGACTGGGGTACCTGCTTCTTGTCTTCTGCAGAGGACAGGCATAGAGGAGGAACTGGTTTTCACAGGTATAAAATATCTTGTCCGTATTTTTTAGAGATGTGAAAAGAAGTTCTCTTGACCTATTTGTTAAATTGACTTTTTTTTTACCTCCTTTCACAGTGACTCAGACTAAGAAATCCCTTCCCTTTTATCTTGACAAACAGAGAGCACACAAAGGTCAGCCTTGGCCCCACATGGGTTTCAGCTGAACTCCAACTTTGCTCCAGCCCACAATATCTGACCAAACATTAGAGGCTGGGCTGGCACATCACAATTTCAGTGCAGAGACAGAGCCAAAAAGGGGGAGGGGGGGGAATGGTGTGGATTTGCTTATCTGAAGTGAATGCCTTTTGCCTTTCATCAAATAAGAAACTGCTTCTCTTGTGGTTTTTACTGAACCTTGAATTCGAATTGCTTTCAGCATAGGAAAATGTCTGGCTTTGGGGGTCTCTGCAGCCTGATGTGGGCAGAGCACATGGCAAAGGCTGAGCCTTGTGACCTCCCCAGGCAAAAAAACCCCTTAGATCCAACCTATGTTTTGCTGCAATTAGCACTTAATTGGTTGGTAGTTCTTCTTCCTCCACAGATCAGTCCTGGAGAAGAATTTCCTCTCATGGTTCCCTGATGGTGTTTTCATTTCAATATTCCTTTACTTCATTATTACAGATATCCCAGGAGTGTTCCTGGGAGTGTTTGTCCTTGTGCACCCAATGGCTTCCAAGGAACACGCATGAGGTTAAAATAAGATATTGGTTCTGTCTAATCATTTTTATTGAAAAGGAGTATATTCAGAGGGTATCTGTAGAGGGAAGATTTGGTCAACTCTTAAATTAGCTTTAGAACAAGAGTAAATGGCTATTGATTATCTCCTAATAAACCTCTAAAACCTATTTTCTTTGCTTTTGAAGAAGAAAATGTGTTTTCCTTGAGTTTCCTTGGTTCTACATGTCTTCATTGCCTTCAGAATTCCATGGCTGAACTACACTTGGTACTGTTTTATTGAGGAAAAAGAGTTTTGTATGCCCAGCTGGAAGAAGAGAAGACCTCAAACTGCCAACCTCTTACAAAAGATGAAGGAACTGTACTGATTAAGGGAATGTTGGTGATGAAAACCATGGAGGAACAATGGTAGGCTTGTGAACAGCACCTTCCTGTGCATCGCTGCTGTAATCCCCAGAGACTGAGAATTGGGTAAGGGAACACAGAGCAGCAGAACCAAAATAGCCCTGTTGCCATGAGGACACAAGTCCTTGCCAAGTCACCCATTTGCTTTGTGTCTCATCGAGGGAGGTGCAAGCACACTCCATGTGCTGTTTAATTCCATAGGGAGAGCTTTCCTTCCCTAGAGCTGCTGTAGCCAAGGGGTGTTACTGCTCCAGTCCCTCATCGCTGCAGTTCTGGTCACTGGGTTGGGAATATTTGGTTACTGCACCCTGCCAGCACGATTATTTTCAGCTGTAAATACTTGCCTCAGTACAAGTTTTTCATATATTTGAATTCTTTCAGAAGGCATTTCTCTGCTGGTGCTACTGGATAGAGGAAACTTGGAAGGAAAGGGATCAGGTAGAAGTAAAGCTCCTGGCAGGGAGTGTCTCATCCACTTCTGCTCCTTTACTTCCTCACACAGCATTGGTATAGTTTTATTTTACACTTTCTGTTTAACTTTCAGATCAACACAAACCATCTTTGTCACCTGCACTGAATTGGAGTGATCCCACACTCTACAAACAACCCCCTTGATGTTTGTGTTTAGTTGCTGGGGATCTTTGAACCCATTACTTTAAGGCACAGTGATGGGATCTGTGCTTTTCAGGGTGGTTGTGTTTAATTTTATTTTCTCAGATGTGATGTAAACTCTCTGTGGACTCTTCTTGTGCTACACCCAAGTGCCATGGTCCTGCTTATTTCACTGTTTAATGGTCTCAGCTCTAGTGTTCTGAAGGTGAATGAATGTGGTGCTGCACAGGTGTGAGTGGTGTTATACAGGTGTGTGTGGTGCTGCACAGCCCAGCCATGGACTGGACTATGACCAGGTACCAGTTCCCCCAGGGCTCTGCATCCCCAAACCCTCACTTCCTTGGCTGTGTTCTGGAGTCGCTCTGTGTGAAATTCTGGCCCATGGAGCCTGAAAGAGTCTGAGGAAATGGGCTTATTTTGTATTGGCACAGCAGAACAAAACACTTTCCTTCATCTTTCTTGTTTTTGTTGGTAACTGATTCTTGTGAATTTGGACTCTGAATACTGAGCAGTAAATATTTATGAAATTTAATGGCCAAGACTAAACACAGTCATTAGCATATTTATTTTTATTGAGTTGTTGCTTTGTGTGCCTGAGGAAATTATCAAATTGCTTCTATTTGAACTGCTATGTACAATTTTAGGACTGGCATTTTTAGTCTGGTGTCACTCTGGATTTTAGAATTAGGATAGGAGGCATTTGTGTCCTCCTCCAGCCCCAAAGTAGAAGTTCATGAATAATGAAAGTTCAGTAAAATCTGGTCTCTTCTTTAGAGCCTGAGTTGGCCATCTGCATCCTGCTCAGTGCCAGGAACGGGAGGTGAAAATTTCTCCTGGGAATGTGGTGCTCTGTGTGGGGCCCTGACGCGTGGGCAGGGTGGTGGAACCACCTCAGCTCATCTTCTGGGGCTTGTGGTGCCTCTGGCCTATGGGGGAGCAGCTCCAACCTGCTCCAGGTACTGTGCTGGGAGTCATCCCCCTGCTCCAAGGTGTCCCTGTTTCCCCTGGGAGCAGTCCCTCACTCGAAAGGTTGAGGAGGTCCTGTTGGCTGAGCACAAAGAGTGATAGGGACATAGGGATGTGATGGACTTGTGATGGATCTGTTCTTTGTTGCTGTATCCAACATGCTGGTAATCCCAGTGAGTTGTTAACTTCACCCATCTCTCACTTCTTTCAGGAGTAACTTGCCTTTGTTTTTTTAATCTGTGGGTCCGTACACTCCTTCCTGCTGCATACTGGCATGCCAAGGTAAAGATAAACATTCTCAGACACAGAAAACAGAGGTACCAGAGCTGATGTGCTGTCTCTAGATCCTGTGCTGCCTTTCCCCTCAGCTCTCCCTTCTCCAGAAGTCAGTGGTCATCCTTCCTTCTCTGTTTATGGTGAATCCACGCAGGTGTGTTAAACATCCCTCATGAGCTGGGAGAATCAGCACAAAAGCTGGAAAAAGCCTGTGAGTTCTCAACTGTGGCATGCACAGCCCTGCTCACCCAGAACTGTGCCACATGGCACAAGTGTTACTGGATCATGAAACAGAACAGTTGGCTCCAAGGAAAATAGTTTTCCTAGGAACAGGTTTCTGCAGTAGATATTTAACTGCAACAAAACCAGTGTCAGAATTTAATAAGCAGCTTTGGTGGAGCTCCATGACGGGGTGAGACATAGAAGGGGAGCTCTGAGAATTGGGAGCAAGGGGAACAGAAGGTGCAAAAGCAGAAGTGCAACACAAAATCACCCTGTGAGAAATATGTCTGGATCACACGTGGGACTGAGTAGCAGAAGAGCAGGGAGTAAACCTGGAGTAGGAGGAAGGAAGCAGCATGGGGATGAGGAGTTGGTGTGACCATGGTGGGGTGGGACACAGTAATGACAATGTGCTGTCCCAGGGCTGAGCCTGGCCTGGCCACAGGGTTCTGCTGTTCCCAGTAAAGCACGGCTGGAAGTTTTCCCTCCCCAGCCCTGCTGCTTGTTCCCATCCCCACAGCAGCTGACAGCTCCAAGGACACCAATTAGTTCAGTTCAGGTTAGCTGTGCCGTGATCTAAACCTATAATTTAAACTCCTTGTTCCCAGCTTTCAGCTCTGTGTGATTTTTTTCCTGTGTTTATTTCTTGTTTTGTAAATTGTTTCCTGTCTGTCTCACTAATGAGACAAACATTCCAGTAGGAGTGGTAGGATTTGGAGCATTACCTGCTTTAATATTTATCAGTTGCCTGATTTGAAGTGCTGCTGGGGCCTTGGGGAATGCTGTGGTTCCAGTTCCCTTTGCAGCTGGGAGTGCTAGTTCTTGGGACAGTAAGCCTGGGACATTTGCCTCCTGGCTGGGGGGCACAGGAGGGTCTAACCCCAAACTAGTGGTTGCCTAGTGCAGCTCCCCTTGGCCCAGGACACCCCCGAAGTGTGTGCCTGTGGTCACACTCCTGGGTTTTTGAAAGAAATTTCTAAGAGCATTTGCTATTTCTTTTGCCTTGCAGTTGTTTACACAGTCAAGTCCTTTTGCTGAATGTGACTGAAGCTTTGTTTTGTTTTTACTCCCAGTGAAAACACAGCTCACCTGAGCTCCTACCTGGATCCTGGTTTGGCCCAGAGCCATTTGGGCAAGAGCTGGGTAAAGGCAAGAGATCAGGTAAGTCTAAATCCATCTGATGCCATTGAGCTGTTGTTTGTATTGGCTGAAGAACCAAAGTGTCCAGATAAAGGGGCCTGGTGGTCCAGCCCAGATCTTCTGAACTCTTTAGAGCTCGGGTTTTAAAGGTGCTGAACAAGTGGTGGACAGTATCGGGGATTGGAACTACATGGTCTTTAAGGTCCCTTCCAATCATTCTATCATTCTATAGCAGTGTTTTCTTCTTAAAAAAGTCACATTATATTTTCAAAGGAAATAAAGAATATACAAGATTGGATCCTTTCAAAGGGAAAATAATTTCATTTGCTGCCAAGATCATTAGGCAGGGCTGGGAGAAGAAAGTTGCCATCAGGAGGCAGGATGGGTTCAGAGCTGAGCACTGGAAAACTCCCACATTTGCTGTTGCCTTGTAAACAGAAAGTAGTGAGAACATATGTGACATTTGGAGGGACATTGCTGCTATCTCAGGTCACCCACCCTGGCTTTGGGGCAACAAACAGTACATTTTACTGGCTTTGTTTTTTTTCACTGCCAGACACCATTTGTGTGAAATAGAAATTGTTCCAAATGTCAGGAACCGGCTTTTCTTTTTGCAGAAAGCAAATGTTTTGTTCTTCAAAGGCACAGGCAGTTTCCCACCAAGGGTCAGTCCTGTACCTGCTGCCTCAGTCAGGTGCTCTGGGGTGTCTCTGTCATGCAGGTCTTGCCTTTTTCACCTGGGATTCTGCCTGTGTGCTGCTGCTGCAGATACAGGTTTGGAAAGGGCTTATGGATTTGAAGGCACAGCTGGATTTCCAGGGATGTGGGGTGGCTTTCAGTGCAGGGTGAAGGGGGGCACATGGGAACAGGCTGGGCTGCCAACCCCTGGGGGCCCAGGAGTCTGCAGAGCATCTCTACCCCCTTCTCCTCCTCCTCTCCGGGGGCAGCAGTTCCTGGGTCAGGAAGCAGCTGCTTGAGAGCATCCATAAAGCTACAGAGGTTTAGTTTTGGGGCTCTGTTACGGGCCCAGCCCCAGGGACAGAAGGCCTTGGCATTGCTCCCCTTCACCCTGGGAGGTGAACAGCCCCACTGCCCTGTGCCCTCACCAGGGACCACAGCTGGGCTTGGTGCTCTGCCCACTGCTGAGGATGGGGGAGACATGGCCATAGCAGCCCCTCGCCTCTGACTCAACAGCTGAGCTGCCCTTGTGCTTGCAGGCTCCTGTCCCCACAAAGGCTTTCTCAGTCCTCATTCCCAGTCTCTGCCCAGGTCCCTGGTGCTCAGAGCTGTGAAAGGCAGTGGGGAAAGAGCTGTGTGCTCTCTGCTCATGGACTCTCAGCACAAACTTTCTGTTTTGGTGGCATATTCTCCAATTTCTCTGTATAATTCCTTTATGCCTATTTTTCTCTTCCTTTTGCTTTGGTTCTTGTTTGTTTTAAACTCCATCAGAGGTGCAGCCTGGGTCCCTTTGGCACCTTGGCCTTGTGCAGACGATGGTGAGGCTGTGAAAGTGCCAGGGTTTTATACGTGTTTCCCATTGACACCGCAGGAAAGACCTTGCAACCCAAGTGCTCTGCCTTGATTGATTCCTTCTCATTACAGCCCTGAATTATTTGCAGAGGGAAATGACAGGGCTTTATTTTCTCGTGGTGCTTTATCTTTTTACAAAATGCATCCAATGAAGCTGCTAATGGAAAAGCTTTTAACCTCGAGTGGAGGGTGATCCGTGTCCGTCCGGGTGAGGTGTGACGTGCAGTGCTGATGAATGCCCTGGGCTGCAGCAACCTGCTGCCACCTTCACAGCCCTTCCCAGGTCACTGGGAGATGGACCAGACAGCCCACGGTGACTGGCCCAGCAGCAGGATGAACTGTTTGCTTCAAAAATTGAAGAGAAAGGACAAATCTATTCCCTTGCTTCAGAGGCAGGGATGCTTCACAGTGTGTCCTGGTGTCACTGGTGGGTTCCAGAGAGCCCAGGCAGCTGGAGGGATAGTTCTGGTTTTGTTCCATGACAAAATGAAAAACAGATTCCCAGGGACATGGGAGGAATTGTCAGGTGAAACTTTTCCTCCCCTGCCAAGCAGAACATGGTGGACCTGTGATGGGGCACTGCCAGGTGCATCCTGTGCCAGCAACGCTTCTCCTCTGATTATATCTTGTTGAGTTTTACTTTTTTAAGCCTACAGCATTTTCTAATGTTGAAAAAGCAGACTGGCTGGGCATTTGGGGAGAGAGGTGCAGCTCTGAGGAAGAAGATAAAAAGCTTCTGCAAATATTTATGCGCAGATAATCGAAGGATTGGTAATGAACCTCATTTACAGAGGAGTTGGATGTTTTTGTGTGGTTGGTGCAGGAAGGGGAAGCTGTTCACCACAGACTGAGCTGGTTTAAGGGTTACCCACTGACATGTCCAGAGGTGAGGGAAGAGGGCGAGGCTTTTGTGCTTTTCCCTCCTAGTACAAGCCCAAGTGCTCCTCTGGGAATTTCTTGGTGGTAAGCAGGTGTGTGTGCGTGGGGTGATGCTCCCAGGTGCCTCTGGTTACAGCCATCAGCATTTCCCTGTGCCTGCCCAACACCTTTATTTAATCCTCTGTGTTGGAGTGGCTGTGTTGTGATGGGAACAGGTCTCTTCTGGTTCTAGTCCTGCTGCTGCCCTGGCAGGAGGGTCCTGGTCTGGAGGCTCTGCTCACCCACCCTTCTAGGGGCTCCAGGCAGCTGTCACTGGCACAGATAGGAGCCTCTGCTCTTGGGCTTTCCCTGGGGAAGGGGATGAGCAGGTCCTCTGGTCATGTCCAGGGATTGTGGATACAGTGGTATCCACCCATCTTGGGATGGAAGGGCTGTGCTCCATCCCTGTCCTGGAGAAGGAGAAGGAATGAAATGAGGATGAAGATGTCTTTAGGTGGCCCTTTGGTGCTGTGGTGGTGGGATATTCCAGGAGCAGGGGCAAGGAGGGCTCCTTCGTCACACCAGCAACCTGCAGCTGGACTTCATGTTTTAAGATGACCCCGAGCCCATTTTCACCCAAAGTGTAAATTTGTTCCCTCCGGTGTTTTATATTGTGCAGTGACCTACTTCACAACAGTTTTTTAAAGTACTGGGAAAGCTGCCAGGAAGTGAAGTCTTAATTTTTCCAAGGTTGGACCATTTGCTGCTGTCTTTCTGGACAGGAGCAGCAGCAGGGGATGAGTTTGCAGCTGGAGCTTGATGTCCCTTGGATCGCTCCACAGGACCTGCCCAGGTTTTTCACCTCTTGGTTTTAAACCAGCTCCTGGTAACAAAATTCAGACTTTTAACTAATGACTTGTTAAAGTTGCTGTTTGACACCTTGGTGCCAGTGACCTTTGTGGTGTGGGGATGCCATGGATGAGCCCCACAGGCTTTGCTCTGTGCTGGGTGTCTGTCCCTGCATCCATCCATCCACCTGGAGCTGGCTGTTGACTCCAGGCTGGTTTTCCTTCTTGGTTGCTGCAGTCTCTGTGACTGTTTTAAAGCAGAAATAAGTTGGGCTCATCAGTCACATTAATTTTTCCTGAGTGCATGTGGTTATTTGGCTTTAGAAGGAAGAAAAAGAATTTTACTGAACATGACAATGAATCAGAGTTGTTTTCTGTAGCCATCTTTGAGTCCTGCTGGAAACATAAACGAGCAGTGGGAAGAGGTTGCAGGGCTGCAGTTCCAATTAGAGACCGTCTGCTCAAGTTCATGAGCTGCAGGTGATTTGTACAAAGCTCTCACAGGGCTGTGGATGCCTCCGTTGGCTGGGGAGGGAAGGAGGTCAGTGCTCACCTGAAATATGCCTGTTATTAGCTGTACCACTCGCTGTTTCTGCAGGGCATCATTTAAAAACAATTTTTCTGAATTGCACCATATGGAGGGAGGAAAAAAATCCATGAAGCATTTACATGAGACTTGGTGCTCTCTGCACCTCGACAGCACCATGTGCAGCTTCTGGGGCTCTGGTGTTCTCAGATCCTGGACCTGGATAAGGCACTAATGAATAGGGTATGAGAGCTGCTGGTGGTCCTGGGTGTGTGTGTGGGCAGCAGTGATGCCCTTGGCTGGGGATGGATGAGGTCTCCTCTCATCCTGTTGCTTGGGCCGCATGTGCCCTCAGGTGTGTCCTGGCTGGATGGCAGCTCAGGCAGAGAGCACCTTGAGCTGGGTCTGACATAAGGACTCTTCTAGTGCTGTGCCTGCAGGAGAAGCACTCCATGCAAGTGTGCCAGCTGGTCACCTCCTGGTACAACAGGGATAGGGCTGAGTGTGGTTTCATGGCAATGGGGACCACCTGTGCATCCTTTCTTTCATTTGACAAACCCAGTACAGGAGCAGCACAAGTCTGTGGCATTCCTGGTGCCAGCTCCCTTCCTGGGGGATCTGCTGGGTGGTTTGAAATCCATCTTTTAGCTGTCACCAAAATACCACTTTTGCTGTGTTGCCTGGAATTTCAGTTTTGCTGGAGCTGTAGATAAACCGAAGGTGAACAAAGGGAGGATTTGAGAAAGGCCAAGCCCAGCTTTGCCTCTGCTGCCTCTCAGTGTGATGTCTGACACCAGCTGGCAAGCATGTAAACACTGAACCCACAGTCATAATTATCCTTCTGAGAGCTGGTCTCGGAGATGCTAAATTGGTGGTGAATTGCACACTAAAAGCAAGCCAGGAAAAAACAGCTTATCCTTCCCCTACCCCCCAACCTGAGGACAGCAACAGACCTCCCAGCCTGGGTACATTGGTCTGTTTTCCTGGCCTCCCAGGAAAAGGTCATGCATTGGTGGTGGTTTGTGTCACTGGTGAGAAAGGAAATGCAGCTGTGTCCTCAACAAGTGGATTCTTCCCTTTGGTTATAAAAATTAAAAAGGGCACATTTCCTGATAAGCTGTTTGCTGCTGAGTTTTCTCGTGAGAATAAATTCAAACAGCACCCATGGGACACCAGTGCCCCAGGTGTATGATTAAGACCACTGTGGTCTGTGATGTGGTCCTGATAGTGACTCTAAGCCCTGCTCCTCTTGGGAGGCTCATGCTGTGGAGAAGATGCTCTGCTGACATTGCCTGCTCCAAAATCACAAATTCCACCTCCTTGAACCCTGCTTTGTGTGTAGATGTCAGTCCTGTGGAAGCCTTTGGATTGTGTGAGCAAAGGGATTGTGTCTGGCATGTGTTTTCAGGCTTTATTCTGCAAGAGGAACAAGCCCAGGAAGTAGTTGAGCCCCACAGATCCCACAAACCAGAGGTTCTGCAAAGCAAAGCAACTCTGTGGGTTCTCCTTCTTGTTCATTGTAAAATGAATAACTGGTTGTTTCTCAATCATGTCTTTACTTCTAACCCTATTGCTGTGTGCCCTGGGTTAATGAGCCATGTGTTGATGTGTTTGGGTTTTCCCCCAGCCTCCTCCAGATTCTGGCCTCTACCTTTGCATGGAGCATCCAAATGTATCTGTGTGCAGGATTTGCAGAGCAGAGTGGCTCTTTGGCTCTCAATATGTGAGCAACAAAAGATAAACCAAGGCCCCAGGAAAACCAGCTCCTTTGCACTGAGTTCCTCAGCCATGTGATCCTAACAATTGGTTTTGGCTCCTGCAGTGGAGCCTGTCACTGTGTTAATACCTGTTGGTATGATGCTGAATTTTAACAGATGTGGCACCTGGGGACATGATTCAGTGGTGGCCTTGGCAGCACTGGGGAAACAATTGGCCTCTATGGTCTTATGGGGCTTTTCAGACCGGAATGATTCTGTGATTCTATGAGAGACTGTTTACTCTCCCTTTCAACATCACTGTAACTGAGAGCTGAGAAGATCATGAATTCAGTAGCAATTCTTTCGTCCCACTTTTCCCATCTCCCTTCTGTAAAACCCCTTGTTAATGCTGGGTTCTCACAACTGACCCTGCCAGAGCACCTGTGCGAGGCAGGACAGTGAGCTGGGGTTATTCCAGCAGAGATCGTTCACAATTCCATTAGCTTGTGATTCCAGTGAGGGCTTGGTGTGTGTGAGCCAGGAATTTATGCAGGATAAATGCTCCTTTGTTTCACTTGCAGGAGAATGTTCCCAAGAAGGAACGGTCTGGTCTGCTCAGTGTTACCTGTGCTTTTCAGCTGATTGAATTTCATTGACCGGGTTAATATTGAGCCCTTGTGCAATTACTGGGAAAGAACGGAATATCATTTCTTTTTGCCTTGCTTTTGTGCTGTGGAAGGAAGGTTTATGTTTCAAATGATCTTTTAATCGTGCAAGCAGGCTGTTGGAAAAAAGGCCCCTTTAATTTAAGGCAGACTGGAAGAGCTCAGTTCTTGAGGTTGTTCTCCAAGTAAAACTTGGATTTTTTTTCTTTAAATGCTGAGCTAGAGCTAAAGAAGCCATTAATCTTCATTACAGAATAAGCTTCATGTAAACCTGCATGGACTCTCTGTAACCAAAGTAGTCTTACCTGTGTAACTCAGGGAGAAGGACTGGGAGAGCTGGCAGCTGTATGTAGATTTCTGTTGTTTTTTGTTTGTTTAATTCTTGGCTTTATGACTGTCAAAATCTAACCATACAGGTGGAGGGTTTGTTTTTAAAATGGGAATAATCACTTCCTTCAGGTTTCAGCTGCACTAAGAGGGTCTTTTGACAGCTCAGGGCAGGCTGGGCTCTACGCAGGGCAGAAATTTGTGGGGAGAACAGGAGGCACCAAGCAGGGAAGAGAAAGGTGTTACTGAGAGTTCTAATTCGAGGTACTCCCAGCTCACATAAATTCCCGAAAAGGGTCTCAAGCAGGGTCAAAACCCTGCTATTTTAGCATGGAATTTAAATGCAGAATTTAAATGAAGTTTTGAACATCTAAGATCAATCCAAATGTTTTCCGTGCTGAATCTGTAGCATTAAGAATATCAACAAACATGAAAATTGAAAACTATGGGATGTCTGTTTTGACACTTCTGACGGCGTTTAATGACATGTTGTCAATGGGTTAGTTAAATGTGGTTTTAATACAGCACTATTTGCTAGTGGGAAAGCAGGTTTGGTGTAAGCTCTCTGGGAATGTTTTCCCTCAAGGAGTTGGGTGGGTGGGAGTGTTTCCTTCTGCCTGAGCACTGGATGGCTGGGAAGCTGCAGGAGGCTGGGATGTGGTGGGTGACTGGGATCCTGCACTCGGGGGGTATGAGATGCTGCTCTGCTGCTTTTCCAGGGATCCCAGTGCCTCCTTGAGAGCTGAACTTGTGTCAGTGCTCACACAGTGAGTGCCTGGCTCCCTACTCAAAGGGCTGCAGCCAAAGTCACTGCTCCCAAGGCTGGGTGATTATTTGAGTCAGAGCAGTGAGGTGGGAGCTCTGGAGCAGAGCAGTAGTACAAAGGGATACTACAGTCTCTGAGAATTGCTGACTTACAGATTGCAGCACCTTCACCTCCCAAAAAAAGCACCAAAAATACGTCTGTTTTCAAGTTGTTGTCTCTACGTGACTACAGCTGATGAATCATAGCAGGTTCAGCCCTGAAAATCACATTCAAACGCATGTGCTCACCCCAATCCAGGAAATTTAATTATTCAGCCCCCCTAAGCTTGGTTCCTGGTGTTTTAACATCAACTTGTATTTGTTTGAATGAGGTTTGGACAGTCCAATAATTGAATAAATAGGATTTTTTTAATTCCACCACTGTTAACATCACTGGTACTTGTAATTGCAAATCCGTACAGTCAATATCAGACCTGGGGAGTGCTGCTGCTTCCCCCCCATGCTCAGAGGAGACCTTTCCTTCCTCTCAGTGATGCACATCTGTCTGCTGCTTCTGTAGTATTTGTTTAATTTCAGCTGTCACTGGTTACATAACGTTTCACTTTTGCCTGCAGTTTTCAAGGTCAGGTTCAGGTTTTATTTGAACAGGCAGCAAGAACCCGTGTGGGAATTGGGGAGCTCCAGATGGAATGTGTGCATGATGTAACACCAGGATATCAAAAAGCTGGTTGCAGTAGTTGTCTGCTGCGAGTGTTTTGGGAGGATTACTTCAGAGCTGAAGTCTGGCTTATGAAAGATATGTTAAAAAGCTTGTCTGAATTCCAAGAGTCAATTGGCTGAGCTGTGTCTGTTGGTTGATGTACTTTCTCATGTTGGTTCATCTTTAATGGCTTTATCTGCTCACTGGCAACATGGACAGAAGGGTTTCCTTTAAAGTCAGGGAAAGGAATGAAACCTGGCTGTGGGGTATTTGCCCTGACAACATTTAATTGTAAAACAGGGACAGGTTGGAATTTATCAGCACTGAGTCATTATCTGTGAATTCTACCTTATATTTGATGAAGTTTGGGGTATGTCAAATCTGTCCTTGTTTCCTGATTGATTCCTGCAATGTTTGAAAGTTGTTGTGGCACTGAAGACTCTGGACACCAGAGTTTCTTCACCATTTCCCTCATTTGTCTTTGCTGACTTAGTGGTCCTGTCCTTTTGCTACCCACCCAGGGTCTTCCCAAAAGTCAAGTCAAAGCCAGCATACCCCTAAAATAATCAGTTAGCTGCACAATGTCAGTGCAGCTATAGCAGGACCTGGGGCTCTCTCCTGCACGAGAGGGGTTTTAGTGCTGAGCACTGGGGGAGCCTCGTCCCTCAGAGCTCAGCCTGAGGCACAGCCAGGCTTTCCTGTCTGCTGGGGGAGAGTTTTGGTATTAGTTATAATTGGCAGTGGTACTTAAGAGGATTGGCAAATTCACTTATTTGACAATACCCCTCCATTTTTCCAGCTGCATGGCTACTTGAGCAGTTCAGTGGGAGCTGACTTACTGCTGAGCTTGAGGGAGGACACTGATGAGTCTGTCCTTCTGCTCATCAGCTATGTAGGAACAGTGAGATAGGTGGAAATAACTCAAGTTCCAACTGTGGCATCTTGCTTTCTTGTGTGGAGTTGCCAAGGGAGCTTGGCAATTGTGGTAACATCTGCAGGGCCAGAATGCCCCAAACTTTCATCATTTACCCCATATAGTTTTGATTTTGAGGAACACCAAAGTGAAGTGACATGGGTGAGCTTGGAGGAGTGGGATGGCTTTGTGCCTGTGTGCTCATGGGAGCTCTGATTGAGGAACCATCTCCTGCAGAAATATGAAGGGTTAACAATTCACAATAAAAAACAGCAGCAAAATACTAGGCTCCAATGTATTCTGCCAAAAGATCATGCTGTTTTCAGTTCCATGCAGCTGGCAGTTTTCTCTTTTCAATAACTTAAAATGTAGAGCCATAGAATTTCAATCACCTTCCATCTTACCAAGAGCCTGACTCCTCCAGAATAACTCAGAAGAATTGACTCAACCATATTTTTCATGTTTCCCAAATGAGCAGTGCAGTGCCATGGAAATTAGGAAATAGGCAGCTTGGCCATCTCCATCCTTCTGAGAAGATGAAGGTCAAAGGCACCTTCATTCTTCTTGATATTTTTCCTCCCAAATGAATCATAAAAATGAGCACAATGCAAAGCAATTAATTGTGGAGAAAACCAATTCTTATGGCCTGTTAAAGGATAGAGAGCAAGTTCCTTTGGTGGTAGCTCTGTATTTGGTGGTTTTACATTTCTACTGTATCTGAGACCTTGAACTGAGCCGCATGAGAGATAGAAAAATTAAAATAGTTTCTTACATGCTTGAACCTAATTGTGTAACCTCTACTTTTCCCCTACCTCTGTTGTATATTCTGCAGCATTCCCAAACCCTCTGTGTTTCTCAGGTGTCTGGCTGGTAGGAACCCTTTATCCCCATATCACACAACTGTCACCACTTCATGTGTCTTCTCTCCCCAGTGCTATGTGCCAAAGTTGGAAGTCCCATGAACTACCTGTCATCTTCCTGTTCCCCTCTAGACAGCTTTTATTCTTTTGTGTGCGATGCAGGTAAACAATCCTCGCATTAAACAGAACTCTTAAATATGAGTTTGTGTAGGTTAAGGTCCAGTGTGAGAATCTCTACATGTGTCAGTCAGAGCAAACAACTCCCCTTCTTACCCTGGGGGCAAGGGCTGCAGAGCCCTGACTTTGTCCACATTTGATAAATCACCGATATATTGTTTTTTTGTTGGTTTTTTTTTTTTTTTTTT
>VYZS01003684.1:0-19293 GCA_013400695.1 Neodrepanis coruscans | reverse complement strand
AAATCTTGTGCTGGTTCCTTATCTGGAACTGTTTGCTTGTGGCATCCTTTTGCTTTTCACGCTCACTGTCCAGAGGGATCCTCACTCCTTTACATTGTCTGACATAATAGTAATGGATTGGCCAGGAAACAAAATGGAAACCCACTTTCAACTCTTAGGTACCAACTTTCCAGGTTAGATCTCATCCAGGGCCAGTTTCTGCATCTTTTCTTACTGTATTTTGTCTTCACTCGGTTCTCGCCTGTACTTAAATGTGTGTTAAGTTGTCATAGTACACTAATTTCTTGATTCCGATTCCCAAGACTTAAGTCTATTCTCTGTTTTCAGTCAAATTAATAATTATAATGAAAAGCAGAAGGCATACAATAGAGGCTATTTTCTGAAAAACAATGAGAGGCCTTTTGCAGCTCTCAAAGAATGGCCATATTTGCCATTGCATCAAATATTCCAACCTTGCTGCCTTATGTTTTCTTTACTTGTTTGGAAAAAGAGATCTGGAAATTATATCCTGAACCTATTTAAAATATATCATGAAACAACTGTCCATTACTGTTACATTTATGCCTTAGCTAGCCAAATTAGCTGAGAGCACAAGATTAGACACCAAAATAATTTTTGGTGTTTTTTATGTGTAATACTCAGCTGTGTGCCAGGGAGGTGATTGTAGTGAATATGCCTGTTGTGAGGAGTGAGAGGGTTAAGTCAGAGCTCATAAACTCTTTTTAAGTCTGTGCTTGTAAAGCAGAGAAGGTCTTCAGAGTCATATACATATACTTGAGCTCATTTTAACCCTTTTTTAAGGCAACCCCATCTCTGTGTTTGGGTACTCACACGCTGGTCATTATGAGGGGATTTTAGGCTTCCCCAGGAAGGTGTGTGACTAGTAAGAAGGTTAAAGTGCAACTGGACTTGTCAGTCAAGTGAGCAGGAGCCTGCAAAATCCTACCATAAAGGAGAACAAATAAAGGGAAAAAATAGAGCATGCAGTTTCCAACATCCATAAGGTACAATTTCTCCTCTCACTCAGTTGTTCTGTGTTGTGTTGAGTACTTCATGATTCCTATGAAAGAAACCACTACCATTAGAATGACCTTAAATGCTTAATGCAGCATGATGGCATCTGTATTGTTTTAGGCTTTCTATGCCATACTAATAAAATAATGATTTTTAGTTTAGTTTAAGCATATTCCTGTTTACATTTTATATAACTGAAAGTTATTGACAGGCAACTAGTCTCCGTTTTAGTCAGCCTATGGCTGTGCCCAATAGCATTTAATGATTTTCTGAAACAAAGACATGGCATTTAATGATTTTCTGAACCAAAAACATTGCATCTCTTTTAAGGACTGTGGCACACAGAAAATTGTCAAATCATTTGCAATGAATTTTATGACAGAAGTCTCTGGAAATGGGCCAAATAAGGATTGTGAAAGCACACCCTTGTTTAGCAGCAAACAGTGCAAGTGACTTTACAATATGATATTTAATCTGTATTAACTTTCTATGTACAGAGATTTAATCAGATTCCTAAAGCCTTAATATGGGCCAACATTTGGAGTGTAGGACACCCACCTGGTAGCATGGCATTCAGCTGCCTGATGTCCTACAGATCCAGGTGCCACCACAGGACTGGGTCCACTGTCCACTGCAGTGGCCAGAGCTGCATGGGGTCAAATGTGTGTTTCCTGCCTGGTGCTGAGCACCCCTCCTCTGGGAAGTGGGAATGGGCCAGTGGGAGTTGCAATTCAGAGGGAATGGAAAGTTCTGGAAGCTTGATGGCCTTGGGACAACCTATCCATGTTTTCAAGGGAACCAGATTGCTTAGGTGTTTCCAGGGGGATGGATATCTCTTAATTTCAGGGTTTTTTGGCCTTGAATTAGTGACAGTGATGATCTGTCTAAACAGCATATGGAGATACACAAACTCTTTCAAGTGCTGGGAAGTTGATGGCTTAATTAGCTGCTGAGATCCCTCTGAGGGGATGCAGCTGGATGATGCCCAAGGTCCTGCTTCTCAGGGGCCTGTGTCCTCACTGGCAGAATCCTGCCCATGCACTTTGGTGCCTGCCTATGGCAGAGCTGCTTCTAAGCAGTGTGAAGACCTGATGATGTCCAGGAAAGACCTCCTAGCAGGATTTCCCTGGATGAAAATATGTCCTCAGTGGTGTGAGCTGTTCCATACAGCTCTGCTAGAGAAGGGCAGGTCACCCCACCAAGATTTTACACCACATTCTGGTTCACACTGGTCCTGTCCTGGGACATGGTTAAGTATCAGTGTTGTGCTCCAAAAACAGCATGAAGGAACCTGTTCTTATAGTAGGTTTTATTCTTCCTTTTGTCTGCTTTCAACACGATAAAACAGGATCAAAGGATATGCCTAAGGTTGATCAGGTTTTGCCAGAACAGTACTTCTGTAACTCATTGGAGAGTTTAATTGCTTTAGTGTGTTCCGTTCTGTGGGTGTTGGACTCTCAATTTCTCTTCTCTGCTCCCTTTTCCTGCCATAATGCCACAGAAGGGATGATGGGTGTAGGTTACAATACGCAGACACCACTCAAGTGTAGTGGGATAATGTTCAGTGATGTTGTGGCATAACCTGAATTGTGTCTTGTGTTGTGTAAGTCGTACTGAGCTATTGGTGAGGCAGAAATGGCCTTTATGAAATGTTTTCTTTATCAAGAGCCTCAAAGAACCTTTTTAGTTGAGGTTGCAAGTCAGATCTTCACATTTGTTATTCTGAGAGGTTAGAAAAAATAGATGAACTGTAATATTCTTTCTTCTCAGGTCAATATGCAGTATTCAGCTTGGTAAGGAGGGAGATACTTTTTATCTCTTCTGAGGTGAAGCTGAAAGCTTTTTGTTATAGAAAAACAGTTGCAATACCATTGCAGTGAATTTTATTAAAACCCCAAACAAATGTATTTGCATATGGTAAATATGTTTTACCTGCTCCATATATTGCAGTATCTGCTGAGCTGCTCTTATTAAAAATAGGCAAAAATGTATAAGGACTATATTAGTTTAAAACATGGAAAAAAGCAGTTTCATATCTGTTTAAAGTGGTTTGGGATTTTTTTCAACTGGAGTTGGCAGAAACTGTTTACTGAGTTTTGTGTGAAAACTTCCAACCTGCAAATTCCAATTTCATAGTTCATTCATACGTGGGAACTTAATTTGAGATCTGAGCAGTTCTGATCTGATTAGCAAGTCAGGTGCTCTTCCATTTCTGGATGTAGAAGTAGAACTCTCTGCACTGGGTTTCAGTGCATGTGGATGCACATGGGCACTGGGTGTTGGTCTCTGTGAGTGATCTGTAGTGACTGTTTTTCTGATAAGTTGGCATTTCTCTCAATAAGCTGTTCAGTGCAATGTGTGTGGGAGTACATGTACTAAGGCACAGAAACATCCTACAAATCGTAGAATCCCAGTATGCTTTGTATTGAAAGGGAACTTAAGTTCATTTTTTTCAACCCCCTTGCCATGGGCAGAGACACCTTCCTCTAGACCAGGTTGCTCCAAGTCCTGTCTGACCTGGCCTTGAATACTTACCTGAATACTTCCCATGTGATGGGACATGTTTTTCTAAGCTGCTGGACAGGTTGTACAGGGTGGGAGGCCACTTAAGGTGCCTCTCTACTCCATATTCAAATCATGTAAATCACACCTTGATTTTAGGATTTCTACCAGGAGCCTCAATTCCATTTTCTCCCTACCTAATAGAGAAGAGATGGTGCCTTTTCATGTTTGTTACCCAGACCGTTGCCTCAGCACTCCCAAGATTTTATCCAATGTGACTTGTTCTAACCTTGTGGAAATTGCAGTGATGGAAGATGCATCAGCAATTTTCAATCTTATTCTGTTCCAGGGGTGCCCATCAGCCGCTTAGCAGCACAGTGAATGAGCTCACGGGGGCTTCTCTGTTACTCTCTGAAAGGAGCTGGATTTTGCTCAATGAGGCAGGTGGGAGAGAGGCAAGGTGAACTAAAGTTTACCTTTTTTCATACATGTCTAACAGAATATGATTAAATATTAAAACTGTGCAGTTAATTCTGCTGTATTTACCAAAAGAAGATTTTCTGAGGAGTGGTTGTTATGGAAACAGTAGCCCTCTGTCCTTCCACTTGGAAAGGATTTATTTTAAGGGAGCTAAAACCCTTTAAATATTCAGCAAGTATAAAAAGGTGAGATCATAATATTCATCTTACATATCCTCTGCGAAGCTTCAAAAACTTCCCTGACGATGAGAAGCAGGAAAGACTCCAGAGTCTGTCTTTAAAATGGAAAAGGGAAGAGATTCATAAATAAGGAAACTGGGACATTGATCAAGGAGGTGAGGCTGCTCGAGTGGAGACACATCACCATGTGGGAACCTGCCCAGGAGAACAAACTGGGCATTAACCTTTACTCAGAGGCCTGAATTCCCCATTCCTCTCCTGGTGTTGTGGCCAACTGTCGTGACTTGCTGTAGGAATAGAGTCTATTTATGGGGTTCCGTGGGCCTCAGATTTGGGAGATGTGGGAATCTCCCACATCTCTGTGTGTGGTGTGCTGAGAGCCTTTCCCTCGTGCTGTGGAGCAGCTCCAGAGCAGGTCTCTGTGAGGTATGAAAGGAACTCTGTGTTCAGTGAACCAGAATCAGCACAACCAGTGCCTTGGATGGCAACTGCAAACACTGTAATTTGCTGAACAATCACAGGTGTTACCAAAAAAACCCAGTTCCTGGACTAATGGCAAAATAACCCATCTGAAGCTGCAGCAGGAAAATTGTTCCCTCAAGTATTTTCAAACTAAAAATCAAGCTTCACCTTTGCTACATTCCTGTTTCTTTTGTTCTCACTTTTGAAAAACATTTAGAGCTGAACACTATGTTAGAGATTTATTATTTTTTTTCTCTGCTGAAAATGAATTATAAATATATCTTGAATTAGAATTTTCTATTTCTTAACCTTTCTTTGGCTACAGCCTACACATAGATGTGTCGTGTTTCTGACACTTCCCTAGTAGGGATTTCTTTCTACATTAGTTGCTTTCAGGTTACAACACAGATATGGCAAATCTGAGATTATAATGAGGTACAAACCTTGAATTCCTTTTCACTTTGTAACAAATGCATGATGATTAACTGCACTGAAGAACCATCATGACTTTAGGTGGTAGCATGGGCAGTGGGAGGAGGAAAAGGAGGCTGTGGTGAGGGGGTGCAGCAATTCAACACTGGCCTCTCTGATCTGCTGCTACCAAGCCTTGATGGAAATGATGAAAAACAGGGAATCTTGGATGAAAGGAGGTACCTTGTCCTGGGAAGCAGCTGGCAGAATGCAGAACATCACCTTTATCAGGGGCTCCATGTAGCGACAGCATTTTCACACTGGTGCAAGAACACTGATGGATGAGTGGGCTGACAAACTCCCAATCCCGACAGCCTCTCCTGCTTCAGTTCCATGGACTCTCCACTAACATACGCCGACTCCAGTACTTTCCTATGTAAGCATTTTGATTGTAATTAAGAAAGACACTACTCGCAAACTCTCATCTGAATTTAACTGGCAATATTTCATTGTGTGCCAGAAAGAGTTTATTAAGATTCCAGATCAAACAAGAGCTGACATAGGGATGGGAAATCAATGCTGCTTTAATTAATGTTTTGCTTTTGAGAAGGGGAGGAGAGAACATCACTTTCAGTGGGAAAAATTGAAATTAAGCCTCTTTGAAACTTCTCCAAAAGCACAGCTCTTGGTAGAAGTCCAGCCATTGCAGGTGCAGGGGAGGAACACTAAATCCTGGCATTGGTGCCCTGGCTCTGTGTTTTGGGTGCACTCACTCCCCACAAGGGAAACTCTCAAGGCACTAGTCAGGAGATGACCAGGTGGAGCCACTGTGCCAAACTGTGCCTGTGGTTTATTTGTGATTTCTTTTGTTTGGGTACAAATTTGGGGCTGCAGAAATCACTAACATGGCTCCATGCACATTTGCCTCTGTTACTCTGGTCCTTTGAGTAGTGTGAATGTCACCTTCAGAGAGCAAACACGGCGGCTGCCTGGGCAGGGACAGGATTTTGATTCTACCTGAGCTGCCTCCGGTTCCGCTCCTTGCGAGGTTTATACTGACATCGTATTTTCCTGTCAGCTTTTACACCAGAGAGAATGACATTTGTGTAACTTTGAGGATCTTCGTCCTGACAAGTCAATTCTCTACATCTGTTAAACCACGTTTAAACACTACCTTTTACTGTTAAGGCTGGGTTTGAAGAGTTTGGGTATGGGAAGTGTTCGCAGCCTGCAGCTGTTGGGTCCTGGATTCTTCCATTCCGCACAGTCCCCTCGCAGGAGGGGGAGTGTCAATCCCTGTCCTCAGGCGCTTCTCACCCTGCTGCTGTTCCCCTTGGGAGTGGCTCCACAGGGAGAGGACCCTGTCCAGAGTGAAGGAGAACAACGTGCTGTCCTGGGGGTGGTACTGGCTGCCCCTCCCCACTAGAGCCATGTGTTTTCTTTTCCATAAGCAGGAGGCTTTAGGCAACAGCTATTCCTCAGGGAATAGCTCAGTCCTGTGTGCACGCCTCCTTTCCATATGGTCTAAATGGATGTGGACCTGTAGCTGAAACCTGTTCCCGTCATTCCTCCTGTCCCAGCTCCAGCAGTCCCTCTTTTCCCTGTGGCAGTTAATGGAGCTGTGTGACGGAGACTCTGAAGAAGTGCCACATTTAGAAAAGCCATGTAATGCTGATTTCTTGTATTTCCAGTATTTCAGAAATCTTCCTTGTTCAGGAAACAACAGTAACAACAGGCCACAAAGTGTTTGTGTTAGGTGAGTTTTGAGCTGAATGTTTTCAATCAAGCAGAGGAGGTTTGTAATGAACTAAGAAGATGAATTTATTGCCTGGATATTAGTGCTTGTTTTCTCTTCTCCTCTGGTCCAATGAAAAATGACTTATCCTGAAATCCAGGATAACTGCTTTGGCTACTGCTGTGCTGATCATCACAGGCGGTCAGCATTGAAAACCAAATTCCACCCTGAGATGCTGATTCTGCAGCAAACTGTGGTGTTGTACAGTCCATTTGTTAAAGTCCATTTTAGAAACTTTAGAACAAATGTATTTTGCTTTTCTGCCTTGATTTATTTTTCATGAGAAATAAAATACAATTGTTATTCCTCCACCCAAAAGAAAAAGTGCTCAGAGAAAAGCTGTTTTAATTTAAAAATAAAAAAAAAGTTTTAAAAAACGAAGTTCTAAAAGTGAAAGATTTTTTTTGTGTGTTTCTTAAGAAAAGGGAACATGAGGGTACAGGAAAGGTTGGCTGGGACTAAGGAAACCAAACACCTCCAGACCAGTAAAACAGAACCTTTAATTGCTGTGTCTGCATCCTTTCCAAGACTGTTTCATGATAAATTTTGAAGTGTGGGAGGTTGCTGTAACCATGGCTGTAGGTGATAGTCAAGAAAAAAAAAATTTATTCCATATGCCCTCTGAGTAATTTTGACTTTTTTAATATATGTACAGCTAGGGGTCATTCTAGTCTGTTTTTTTAATGTACGTTAAAGAATGAAGTGAATTCATCATGAAATGGTTCAGCACTTCCTATTATTTTAATGGGATACTAGTTTTGACCTCATTGGATCAGAGCCTGGGACTTGAAAAGCAGCTGAGCTCTTTCATGACCCCTTCCAAGCCTCATTCTGGGTGTTGCACGTGATCGCTCAGGCTAAAGAAGAGCTCACGGTATCAATTAGTTCTGACAGCCTGTGTCTCTGATGCTTAATTTCATTAATAAAGGAACATTTATGGAGAGCATTCAGGATTGTGTGGGGCTGCTGCTGTGGCAGGAAGTTAATCATCTTGAAATAAATGATTGCTTCAGGGCATCCAGGGAGAGTGGCAGGAGGAGGGAGGAGGGTGTTTGAACTCCAAGAGCCTGTGTACGCACTCCCTGCTGGTGTGAGGGTGAGTGTGGGGCTGGGGATGCAATGCTGCCCTTGGTGTGCAAGGAACTATAGATCTCCCCTGAGTGTGCCAAAATGAAGTAGTGGAATGGATATTGTCCATTTTTTTCAGGTTTGGTGGTTGCCTTCTGTCTCTTTTTTGGTTTCCATTCTCTGTTCTGTCTGTGACCAAATAGAAACTCCTGGATAGGCTGAATTCTTGACCATCTTCTTGAATCATAAAATCCCAGAATGTTTTGAATTGGAAGGGATCTTAAAGTTCATTTCGTTCCACCCCCTGCCATGGATAGGGACATCTTCCTCTAGACCAGGTTGCTCCAAACCCTGTCTAATGTGGCCTTGGACACTTCCAGGAATGGGCAGCCACAGCTTCTTTGTGCAGCCTGTGCCAGGGCCTTACCACCCTCACAGGGAAGCATTTTGTAGTAATTCTCTCTCTAACATACATAAAAAGCACAAGCTGTGAATCTGCTCCTGGGATGTAGCTGTTTCTAAATGAGAAAGCACCTTGGGACAGGAATGGAGGTTGGAAGGATGAACTCATCAGGGAACTGGAATTTTGGCAGACAGCAAAACTAAGTGTCCCAGGGGCAAAAAGAAAGAAAAATAAGAGAGGGAAAACCCAGTAGGCTGCTTGTGAGATCTGTGAGGCCAGAGAATGGGCAGGGTGAGAGGCAGCTTTAGGTGAGAAATAGCTGCTTTTCTGCCTGTTTAGAAGGAAAAATTGCAGCTGAGTACATGATTTTAGCACCAGGGTATAGCATAGGGAGGTTTTCATCCAAGCATCTGATCCAGCCCTATTTGCTTTATGAGATCTGACAGGAACCCTACATAAAATCTGATGGCTTCAGGCAGGTGATTAGTGTAAGCACAGCATATAATTACTGAAGATGTTTATCGTGCAAATTAATGAAAAGGAAAGCTTTATTGTGCAGATTAAATTGAAGTGTTTGTGTGGATATAGATGTGCAATGGATTTTTTTATATATGTGTGCAATGAATACCAGTTATCTCATATATATGTGCAATGAATTCAATTTCTTTATGTATATATGTGCAATGAATTCCAGTATTCTTTCCTGCCTGCCCTGGGGTACGGAGACGAACCCTCCCCACATTGCCAGTGGGTTGGATTTGCTTGTTGCTGTGATGAAGTGGCATTAGAATTTCCAGCATCTGTTTTCTGGTGATATAATTATTCTGGTCCTGCTTTGTACCCCACAAGGCTTGTCCCCGTTCCCTCATGCTCCATCCTCGGGATGGTGGATCTCAGCACCCTGATAAGGTATTGCTGGCTGTGGAGAAGCGAGCACTGCTGATCCAAGCAGCACCCCCAGCTCTTCTACTCTGAGATTAAACTTTCAAGTATGCCCAAAGCTATTTTTGTATTTTATCTTATTTTGTGTTAAAAAGTGGGTGGGGGAAGGGAATTTGGAGAAACTTGACGTATGGTGTGTGTTTATAAACCATTCAGGGATTGACCCTTCTTATCTTGTACATGCTTTGCCTTGGGAGTCAAGAATATTTTATTAGTTCTTAGGGGTTTATACACTTCCAAATAAAGTCTCTGTACTGGAAACCTGCTATCCAAGCACCCTGCTTATATCATCTCCAGAAAAGGAATGTACTGAAAAAATGAAATTCAGAATGAAATATGAGACGTGGCAATAAACTCTTTGACCAGAAAAGAAGTTATTTTTTAATTTCTTCATTCCCTGGTGATAAAGTCATACCCAAAATAACTGCTCCAGACAGGATTTTGGCTGTGACTCAGAGAACTGAAGGGAACTCTGAAAAGTTGTAAAGATGTAGCTATTTCTGTTGGTTTTAGGGGAATTGACTTGGAGGAAGACATGATAATAGAATTGGACAAATAACTGAAAAAACTTCGGGCAGAACTGGGTACAGAATTCTAAAACCCTGAGTCTGGTTTGAGTCCTACTGATCTCTTCTCTTTCTTCTTCCTTCTCCCAAGATTCCTTATCCCTCTTGCATCTGTATCTTTACTTCCTTTAATTCTGTTTTCAGATTCCTTCGTTTCACAATAGCTGCTGAGCACCCTGCAGTCACTCCTTGGTCTGAGTTTGTAAGTAAGGTACCTCTTTAAAACCAGTTTTAGTAAGCAGAGCAAGGTCTTCTCAGTCCTCCGCTGTCATAGATTGTGGTTCCTGAAGGGACTGGAGTGGTCACTGCAGTTTAGTGAATTAGCTTAGTTGCTCTGTCTGCATTCCAGAGCCTGGGGAATCTGAACTCATCCTGCAGAAACTGACGGCAAATTGATGGTCTCGGATAGATGCGAAGGGCTCGCTGGGGAGGTGCAGGGAGGCACAGCATCTGATGCTGTGACAGCAGCTATGGCATTTCCACTGGCTTGCCTGTCTCCAGGGTGTTCACGGGGAGCAGGGCTGGGAACGACACGTTGTAATATCACAGCTGCAAATGAGTCCTGCAGGAGCCAGAGCACAGGCAGTGCTGGCTCTGGGTATGCAGACTCACCGGTGTCCAGCCGTGCGTGCCGACTTACACCAGCACTGAGCGAGGCTGTTGGCCTTGCAGAAAACCAGGACAATTTGTCAGGTTTACAGCTTAAAGTCTTTCTTTGCCTGTTCCCAGGAGAATGAGCATTCTCTTAAGAAAAATTTTGGGAGTAGCAGTTCCAGTTGGCTCCATCCCTTGCTGCAGTAGAGGCTCATCTCAGGCGGGGGTTATGTGGTCCCACTTGCTCTCTTCCCGTACTCTTTGTTCTCTGGAATTATAAATACAGTTTCCATGTTACATGAGCTGCTTTGTTCTGCCCACCTGCCCCTCACCGTGCTGCTGCCTCAAGCCCTGCTTTCACTGCTTTTTGTGCTGCCTCTACACACTACTTCTCACTGAAGTGTGTCTCCATCACGTTGCCTGGGATGCAGACTTAGTCTGATGAGGATGCAGTTTTTTTCTGCTTTTTTTCCCTTTCTTCCATCTCTCTTGTAACTATCTTGCTATGAAGGAGATAATATCAGGGATGGTTTTCCCCTTTCTATATTTTGAAAGGAGACCCAAGACAATGTTTTGTTTTGATGATTTGTCTGGTGTGCCACGGGGACCCTGTGACTTCTGCTCCACAGGATGCTCCTGGTCCTACTGACTTTGCTGCTGATGGCGCTGGGGAAGAGCCCAGTGAAATCAGATGTGGGACTGGGAATCCCTTCATTTTTTGAGCCTTTATGCTCATATTTAATCTCTAATGGCCACCACTGGGCATGATCTTCATGAAGTGCTGCCATAGCTTGGTGCACACCAGCACAAAGCTGAGGTGAGCCTTGGGTGTCACTGACCCTCAGGGAGTGTCAGCAGTGCCTTTGTGCCTCTGGGCCTGCACTTGCCCAGGAGGGAGATGCTCTGTGTCATGAATCACAGATGCAGCTGGCAGGAATCTGGGTTCCTGGGTCCTTAGTCTGGTTGGCAGCCTGCCGGTGTGTACCACATGAAATCATGAGCTGTGCATGACAGTGCTGGCTGGGAGTCTTTGAGCTGTGGGTCTGCAGCACCAGTGACAGCAAACAGCCCCCAGCAGCAAAGCTCAGCTGGCGTGTATGGGAGGTGTCCCCAAGGAGCTGGTGCCTGGTCCCACCAGAGTCCCCTGGTCCCTGTGGGCACTGGGGTGGGTTGTTTTCCACCCGACTGCACTGTTCTTCCTCTATTACATGGTCCCTTGCGTCTGAGTGTGAGTTATTGCCTACATGCATGGGTAGAGCCTTTGGAAAAAAACTAAGCATGTAATTAAGAGAGTCAGTGTATTTTACGGGGATAGTGAGTAAAGGAAACAGCTTTTCACTTTAGGATTTGTGAGCGCCTGTCAGAAGAGATTTGTGGCAAAGGGAGGTCAGTTGGGAAAAGAGCTGCTGCCGGAGGAATGCTGTCTTCCCTCTCAAATGGGTGTAATTGTGTTCATTGGAATTACAACTTTTTACAGATGTTGTGCATATGGATGGGCTTGGCGTGCTCAGGGCACTCGCTGCCTGCGCAGCAAATCCACAACCAAAACCCCTGAAACCAAACCCACAAACCTTCCTGAGTTTCCAGAGTCACACAGAGCCAAAAGCTTTGGTACCAGCTCTGACACTTGGTAAGAGAACAGATCTCTGTTTGGCAGCACAGGCAGGGAGCCTGTGGGCTGCAGGAGAGCAGGATGTGCCATGATTTTAGGAGGTCAGGGCTTGGCAACATGAGCCAGCTGGGCCCTAATAAGAGAAGAAAGAGTAAGTGAGAAAGGCAGAGCATCTTTGGTGATGTCTCAGTTGGGTCCACGGCTCAGAGTAACCAGCAACACACACAGGAATTTGGATACCATTTCCTGCTTGTCTCCTTGTACAAAGAGATCTATCACTAGTCCTTCTTCAGTCCTAGTGTTGCCGATTCTGCTGATATTTTTCTCTAAAGTGCTCTGAGGTGTATTTAGGTTGATTTGATGTTGTTTCCATAGGGGAATGTCACACCAAAGGATGGCTGGAGAACAGAGCCTGGTGTCTGCCAGCTGCTCCCAGTAGCATGCTGTAGTTTAAGATCTTGTGGAAAAACTCCTGGGTCTTGAGTTCATTTTCAGAGCCTTGCACTAATTTTTCTCTCCTTCAGGTGCATTAAAAAGGGTTGTGAGGTCATCAGGCCTTTGTATTTGCCTTTAAAAAAAGAAAAAACCAAATTGGCTGATTTAGCAATGAAGGAGGTGAAGGGACTTTCAGGTCCTTTTGAGAAAGCCTCACAGAAACAAGCAGCAGTAGCTGGTTTAAATCAAAAGAAGTGTTTATTTTTGAGCAGGTTGGCTAGCATTTATCTCCAATGGCAGATACACAGATAAATAAAGATACATGGATAAATAAAGGCAAGGTAAAATAAAGGGTTTATTGAATATTTGGGTGATTGTGCTCTGCAAATACCTAAAGAAGTGGCATATTAATGTATCTTACTTGTTTTCCAGTAAGTCGTTAGTCGCTTAAGTGAAGTTGTTCATGCCAGTTTTCCCTTTCATTAAATATTCATGTTTACTAATGGAAATTGTCTTGACAAATTGGTCAAACTGAGCGTCTTATGAATTTATGCCATAGACTAAAAAAAGTTGTTTTGGAACCCCCAGTGAGCTGAAGTAATGTTTAAAATCATTAACACTTCATTGATTTTATAATTAAAAAATCCCTAGAATAAATAGAGCATCTTTTAAATGCAGCATAGCTGTTTATCTCATTGCTTAGTATTAATATTCACAAATTTTCCCTGAAAATATCCATGAACTTCTAGAGATGTTTTTTATTGCCAAGCCTTAGGACTCACTCCTTCAGCAGCTGTAGCTGGTGGCTGTTACTGTCACTGTCTTCAAGGGGCTCAGAATTTTTGGTGTGTCACCCACACAAGTGCCAGGGAGATGCAGAGAATTTGTGTGGCTGCTGGGACCTGTCCTGGAGAACTGACCCAGCTGTGTGTGAGGAGGCAGGGTCTGACCAGGTGATGAGTCACTGTCACATATGAGAACCTGGCTAAGGATAAGGACAGGATAAGATTGTGATGGAGGAAGATGTGACCCCACATGCTGCGATTTCTCATCATTGCACAAGGGAAGCAGGGACAGGGGAGGAAAGACTGGGATGGGATCCCCATGCCAGTAGCATGGGGACATGCTACTGGCACAGAGCCCATGTGCAATGGGAAAATGAAGTGGGAAAATGAAGGATCCTGCCCTCAAAAAGGCCAAACTTACTCTTAGTGACCCTCAGATGATAACAGAAAATCTACCTGGGGCTTGGGCTTCTCTAGGAGCCCCTGAGTGTGGGGATATGAGTATTCCATGGGGAATAATTTCACTGGGAAAACTGACTGCTGGAGCTCAGGCAAAATTAACATGGCCTGAGGCAGCAATAACAAGCATTAATTAATAGATCTCTATCTTCTTGAAGCGTGTGTGTGTGTGGCCAAAGGCTTATGATAAAGTCAAATAGGGGTAATTTTTCATGGAGACTAATTTAGCCCATTAACCAATAGCCCATAACTAGTTTCATGGAGACTAATACTTCAATTCTCTGCCCCAAAGCTTGGCTGCTGGAGTGTCTTAAGGAGAGACAAGATCTTTCCAACAGACACCACAGTTTTATTTCTTTATTTTTCTTTTCAGTTTATGCTCGTTTGATGTTAGTCATGCTGCTACTTATACAAACAAAACAAAATCTTGAAATCCAAGCACTGTGGTGTCTTTGTGTCAGTGCACACTCGGACTTCACAGCTGAGCCCTGTGCACCTTCCATGTGCATGTGGCTGGTGAGGATGACCCTATCCCATGGAGCTCCCCTGGGAGAACAGGAAGGAAGGTGATGTCAGTGGCTCCTGCTGGTGGCTGGGAGGGAATGGGAGCTGTCAGCTCACCTTCGGCAGCAGTAGCTGCTGGTGCTCTTCTTGTATTGAGCCTGGAATGACAAATAATTTATTTTCAGTCATCCGGAGCAAACATGCCCTTGTTGGCCTTTCCCTGTGCCCACCACAGTTCAGACCTGAGAGTGCACTGAAAGGAGCTGAGAAGCGTAAGCAGTGGGAGGGCAGAATATGTGTAACTCACTGGCTTCCCGTTTCCTGGGATAACTAGAGCATTCTGTTGCCTGGTTATTGATCTATTTTCTCTTCTAATTAGTTTTCATCTGCCTATAAAATACATTCTAGTGTCAAATTCCTGGAGCAACAGCAATGCCCACCTGCCACAGGCTGTAACAAACCATCACAGGAGTGTTTAAACAGCCCATTTGCTTTTAGGAACCTATGACTTGTTGGCCAATATGACCCACATGAAACCCACTGCACCTGCTGCATGTAACTCCAGCACATCCACGTACTCCAGCTGCCCATATGGCCACAAGATTAATATCTCACAGTCGGGAAACTGTTTTTGAAAAACAATTTTCTTTGATTCTATATAACGTGATTAGAGGACAAGGTATTTTGCAGTAGATGTGGACAAATATTGTTAAAAATGTATTCCTGGGTATTTGATGAAATGGAAAACATGAACTTTTTACTGGCATTTGATATTTTTCTGGATTGTTTGTTTGTTTTTCCATGTGAATTTACTTTTCCCTTTAAACACTTCTATTTAGATTTGTTGACAGAGATCTAATGGATGTTCACAGCTTTTCTGAGGTTGCTGGCTCTGGCTATGTAACCTACCTAGGAAGGTTTCCAAGGCAAAAATGTCAAAATTAAGCCTAGCATTAAGCTGGTTATAACTGGGTTCATCAGGATTTAGTCTTTTTGATCAAGTCTGGAGGCTCAAGATCCCACAAGGCTCAATGTGATCTTACTAACCAAATACTGATCAGTGTTCTATTCCTACACATCATTCATAATCCCATGATTTGTCTTTGCTTCTGTCTTTCTACAGCTGTAATTGATCTTTAGGGAAAGCACTTTGCTGAGCTTAGTTTAACAACAACAAACATTAACTAAAATTTGTTCTGAATAGAAATGTGTCCCCATTCAAAATCCATGATTTAATCCAGATTTTCTCCTTTTTGCAAATACTTTCCTTTCAAAAGAAGGAAATTGTTCCTGGGAAGAGACTCACTCAAACCAGAGATTCCACATCTTGGAGGAATCAATGGTAGCAAGCTGATGAGGTTGAAGTAGATAGCTCCTTAAAGCTGGGTGATGTAACCAAATCAAGGTGCTCATTGTCTGGGCTCTCCTGTTGAGTTTCTGCATTTTATCATGGCTTAAGTTACCTCCTTCCTCTCTACTGACCCCGTAAAGATCTGAATAATGTCAGCCTCCTACTGAGGAGGCTATTTAAGAGATGGCTGATGGCTTGGTTTGCATTATTTGGCTAAAATACCCATCCCTGCCAGTCCCCAGCAGCTCCAGGCTCATCCTTGTCTCCCTGATAACCCCCATCAGCTGCCGCCTCCCCTCCTGGAGCTGTTCTGTTGCTTCAAACTGGATCTGAACTGAAACATGGTGATCAGACAGCTCACGTCCTGCTCCCTTGAGTGCTTTCCCCTGATGGCTACAAGAGTTAATCTATTTCAACAGTGACACGATCAACATTTAATTTTAAATCTTATAAAAAGAAAAAAGCCGTGAGAGTACAGGGTAAGGAAAGGGGAATTTCTCTCTGGATTGAGCCACTAAATGTCAGAGTTATGTAAGGACTTTATCTGGAGTGAATCAGGACGAAAACTATTTGAAATGTCTCAAATGCCATCTGCTTTCAATTCAGTCAGTGCCTACTGTTCTTTGAGACTGCGAGTGAGGATTTGGGGAACAAGGTCCAGGCTGTGTCTGATGAGGAGCCAGGGACACAGTGCCGTTGGAGGGGCTCAGCCCTGTGTCCTCAAGCCCAGCAGGACCAACTCTGAAATGGTGGGATGTAACTCTTCTGGGGTTTTATTTTGTATTGTTTCATTTAATGTTTGTAGCTGGGCTTTTTTGTTTGTTGGTTGGTTTTTTTTTTGTTGTTTTTTTTTTTTTTTTGTCTTTTAAGATAAGATGTTCTTTTGTTTCCTAACAATAGTTGGCAACCTGATCTAGTGGAATGGCAGGGGGACAGAACGAGATGAGATTTACCCAACCCAAACCACTCTGGGATTCTGTGATTTTTTTGATATTTAATGGTAGTTATAATCTGAGTAATGGAGTTGCCAGAAACCCCTTGGTAGTTGCTTGAGTCCAAACTGTGCACCCAGTGTCAGTGTTTTTAGCACCAACACGGAGGTAACTCAGGTAACAGTGCATGACTGGCAGGATGGTGGCTGTGGGTCACATACTTGCAGTCCTCACTAGCCAAGCAAAGCTGTTCCTCATAAAATTGTGTCTGAATCCGTGGCAGAAACGCTCCGCACCGCAGGGAATTGGCTTTATGGCTGGGGAGGGGTGGCACGTTCTCCAGCGCCTGGAGGAACGGCTGCCTCTCCCCGTGCTTAAGAATCATTATGCGCTGCTCTTTCATCCAGCAGAACTTTTATGTCTTGCAAATTAAATTCCCGGGCAAAATAATTACATGGAAATGCTGCTGGGCTGTTATTCACAAGGGGCCAATTTTGTAGCCATTTGTTGGCATTTGAAAAGTCAAATTTCTTGCACTGTAACATATGCAACATATAGTTCAAAAACAGAACATGAAAGGCTCCAATCGAGTCAGCAGATGTAAATTTTGAAGAGAGCTGGACATCAGAGAAAAAATAAATTATCCAAGTTAAGACGAATGAGCACTTGATTTCAGTTGTGCTTTCTGCCCCCGAGTGTTGCTGGGTTCCTGGAGTCTTGTTCTCCACCCTGACAAGTGTTTTTCTGGATGTATTTTCCAGCTGGAATCCTGCCTGTGCAGTTGGTTTAAGAGCTGGGGCTTCCTTCCTTGACCACACCAGGGGTGAAGCAGGATGCTCATTGGCAGCCTTATGGCTTGCTGTTGATGGGTAATGAATGATTTTATTCATGGTTTTGCATCTGTAAGGATCACAATTAGAAATAGCACCATATTAAGAGCAGTAGTACCACTGTTTGGAGAACCTGAGCGGTGTCCCCCTTGCAGTTTGAAGTTTCATGGGATTTTCCAGGTATCTGGATCAGTATTTTGAACAACCATACGAGGAAAAATAGTTGATACTTTTCAGGTAAAAGCAGTTTGGCCGCTGTTGTTCTTGTCATTGTAAGAATGCCCAGAAAATGCCATTATGTTATTTAAACTATTCTACTCTGCTCTGTAAAGCAAAGCTTCAGAGACATGCAGGTAACTGGCAAAATGCCTGTCACTATTAACACGATATAGTTTTATTAGTACACAGGTGTATGATCTAGAGAAGTCCCCGTGGGACTTTTGTCAAGCTTCCTGTGGAAACTCAGTGTTGTTTTTTGCTCCTGCAAACTTTTGAGTAGATGTTACATGCCAGGATTCTCCGTGACGGTGTGGGGACAGTCACCTCTCTGGTTTTAGCAGCTGCTCCTGCTGTTAGGATGTGCAAGAGTTTCAGTGGCAGCTGATGTTTGGGTTGCACAAGGATCTGGGGCTGTGGGATCCTTGGTGTGCCCTGGTGAGGGAGCACCTGCCTGTGGTCTGGAGCCTCCTACCATTCCGGTGCCCTGGGGAAGCACAGCAGCTCCCCCAGGCTGCTTCCTGCCCCTGCTTTTCCCATGTGTAAATGAAGATTAAGGAGCTGTGTCTTACCTGATGCTGTCTCCTCATAAAATTTCTGTTAACGGGGCCCCCCCCCCCTCTTGTTTTCTCTCTTGTTTGCTCCCAGAAAAACAATCGATATAAACCCCGTCGTCTCCATGTATGACAGATGACTAATGAGTTGTAATTGCTCCTCAGCCCTACAGGAAGCTAGCTTCAGGAGGAGTTGAGGATCATCCAGCTGTATGTGCCCAGGAGGTGGTTATTGTAGGAAATTAATTAGTTTAGACCTATTAGAAATATAGAGGGAGAGCTGAAGGTTGGTAGGGCAGAGACAGAGCAATGTATTTGTTAAAAAAAATTGGTAAAGACTGAGTGAAAGAGGTAATTTTAAGTTAAAATTGCTTCTTTCTCCTGTGGGGCTTTATTGTTCTGAAAATAAAATTTTATGTTGACGTGTTTTAAGGCAAACAGCTTTATTTTCTTCTCCTGAACATGTTTTGCTTGTAGGTGGAGATGCTGCAGGTGACCTGTGTGCCATCCTGCTGAGTCCATCAAGTGTGAGCAGAGTCCTCTCCTGGCCCCATTCCCTGGCAGTGGCTGTGAGGAGACACAGAAGCCCTCCACATCCCCCCAGGTAATCACCCACCTCCAGCTGGTTTCAACTCTTGAAACTTGCAGCACAAGACAAATCTTTTTTCATTGAGTGTCCCAGTGGATTTGCCCTCAGTTGTATTTGTCCAGCCTCTGTAAAATCTAACTGTGCTTTTAGGTGGTAGGGATGGAATACAGCAGTTTGTTGTGGTGTTGGATAACAAGCTTGGAGTGTGACTGAATGAAGTTTCTCCTCCAGGCAGGAGCAGCTTTATTCCCCAGGCTGTTCTTAGCTGGCAGGAGTTGTCAATGATAGAGAAATTAAAAAAATATTTGTTAAATTTGCTCTACCCTTGCAGACTGAACATGGGTGGGCCACCAGCACTTGGCTGTGTGTGGTCCTGCAAGACTTTATGGGGGAGGCTGCTTTTGTTGACCACTGGAAGCGACTACATTTGGCCAGAAAGGGCAACAGCCACAGAAATCACTGGAGCAGGAGCCCCTTCCCAATGGCACCTGTGCCCCGTCCTCCCACCTGTAACAAAGAACCTGTTTTCTGCTCTTGGGTGAGAAAGCAAAACACCTTAAGTGTGATTTGAGGTCAGTTATGAGAAGGAAATCTCTCCCTGTGAGGGTGG
>VYZS01003683.1:0-14783 GCA_013400695.1 Neodrepanis coruscans | reverse complement strand
ACAATTGTAACACAGAAATCCAGACCAGTAAAGAAAAAGATGTAGAAGAAATCTTAATAAACACGTAAAAGTGTCTCTAAATTGGTTATATATGAGGAAGAAGTTATCATATTTGGGTAAGAGATCAAGATGGTATTACTACCTGTGAAGTATACTAAATGTTGACATCTTTCCAACCCCCACCAATTTTTGGAGCCAGAGAAGCAGGGGAAGGGTGAGTATAACACTATGAAAAGAGTGGAAACTGTAAGGGGTGTAAATACAGCAATCTCAGAGATTAAAGATATTTCCTTCCTGTACTGAGATTGCATCAGGCATTTTTGTACTTGGTTCTTATTTGTGCTTAATAATTCTCACTATCTTCTAAATTCTGATCCCACATTTTTTTCTTCACTTAACTTGTTCAGCTAGTAAGTTTCAAGGAGAGCAAGTCAAACCTTAGCATCAAACAAAAGACAAGGGTGAAAAATAATTACAGACACTAATGCCAGCACATATTGATAAATTCTGTTGATGACACACCAGGAAAAGTAAAACATGGCATATTCTACTAAATAAATTTGTGCTGGTTTTAGCTGGTGTAGAGTCAAGTTTCTTCAGAGNTTAATTAAAACAATAAACTTTATAGTATAGATTGGAGATAGCATCGTAACATACTGCTAATACCTAAGTGTGAAGGCTGCACAATAATTTAAAGGTGGCAGTTTCGATTTAGTGTAACTCCTTGCACAAAGAGATAGTGAAGAGAGTAATCAATTATCTAGTGCTGAGGGCTACCAAACAAGGCTGAAGTGATGGCAAATGGCAAGGAATGCACCCTGGGAAAGGCAAGTTTGAAAATTTAAAGACTTAAATGCAAGAGCAACAAACTAAGCAAGTAACAGTGCAGGCAGTAACAAAAATCAGATGCAGCTGACATAGGCCTCTTGCTGTTTGTGCCAGTGGACATTGATGCTGAGTACTTATTTATAATGATGGCCTCAATTGGCACAAGGAGGAAGGCAAGGTTTCGCATAGTTACAATGCTCAGTCTTTATAACTTCCATTATAAGGGTATGTATGCTTGAGTCTTACCAGCGTCTGCTGTTGTTACCCCAGAAGATGGGAGTGGCTGAATTTCTGATAATTTCCACTATGAGGATTTAGAGACAAAGGACAGAGCTCTGAGACCTACACTATCACTTCAGATGGAGAGAGGTATAATAAGTTACAATTGTAAAGAGCAACCAACAACAAAGAATGATCATCTTCATTCAGTAGAAATAAAACAAGTTAAAAGGAAAAAGCATGCTATGTATTGAAGAAATCGCTTACCTAGCTTTAACAGGCACAATAGTGTCTATTGAGTCGTGTGGAGCTCCATTTCAAGATTCATTAACCTCAGAGCTTACATATATCTAGTTCAACAAGCTAATGTAAGTGGGTGAAATCCCTTTACAAGCATTAAGCTCCTGATTTAACATTTCTGCTCATAGCACAGGTGCATGTTTGCACATCCAGAACACCCAGGCTGACTGCTTTGAATAGCTTATCTTTCGATCAGAAGTCAAGAAATTCTGCCTCTGTCATTTGGTTGAATTGTAGAAACTAAAGAAAAGTACTTCTGCCAGTATTAAGGGTGTCCTCCTTTCGACTGCAGTGGAGATTATCCTCTTGTATTGCTTCTGAACACTATTGCAGAAGAAAAGTAGCTTTAACTAAGGCTTAAGCAAAAATCTTTCATTCCTCCAAAGAACAGAGTACATGTTAAACTAAACCTTTTAAAAATCACATATTGACTCTTTACACTTCTCATGTAACACCAAAAATGAGGCATATGTATTTAAAATTAAACTTGAACACTAGAGTTAAAAAGAACTTATAATTCCCTAATGGGCTGTCTATAAACATAAAAGAAATAGGCAGTAATAAATACCTTTAAATTATATAGCTAACAACAAACAGTTACAAAGAAAGGTTAGTGCTTTGCACTATTTCTTGCAGTTATATTAGCTCTTCAGTCTTGCTGTCTTTTGTCAAGGTGTTCTTTTTATTCATATACAGATATAGGTGTCTCAGAATGTGTGTCCAACAACAAAATATGGTGACTGGGTAAATGTTATGTTAGAGAGCTAAATCAAGTGAAGTAATTCCAATTTGCTGCCAGAAGGATCACCATTGCTTGAAGCAATGTAGGTAATTTCTAAGGGTCTGAGACAGATCAGAATGCCACAGAATCAATTAGGATGGAAGAGACCTCCAAAATCATCGACTCCAACCTATGATCTATTACCATGAAGCCAAACAGACCAATGCACTAAGTGCCATGTCCAGTCTTTCCTTAAACACTTCCAGGGATGGTGAGTCCACCACCTCCCTGGACAGCCTATTCTACTATGTAATCACACTTTCTGTGGAGAAATTCCTGCTAATGTCCAACCTAAATCTCCCCTGGTGCAGCCTGGTACAATGGGATTCTCTTTGATGAGCCAATTGACCTGGTGGATCTGAAAGCATAGCTCAAACAGAATGGCATTAACATTTCCAAGACAGAGCTACTTTCTGGGTGCTCAGCCATTTAGCATGGCTGGATCCTGGAAGGAGTAGGAACAGAAAAGAAAAGGGAACAAAAAGCAGAGAAAGTGATACTGACTGAAGCCCACTTTTCCATCCTGGCAGTTCTGTCCATGGAGACCTCGCTGCTGACCTGGAACCCTGTTCCTGGCTGGTGCTCCAGTAGTGGGTGAGTGGTGGGAGCATGAGTCCTTTTCATTCCCTGGTCCCACATGATATCCCAGAGAACACGGCTGAGCCAGGCTCCCATTCCCACCTTCTGCTCCCAAGGCACAAACCCCTCCATTGCTGTCCTGCCTTCAGCATACAGCTCATCTGAAGCCTCTTTCTCTCCTCAATTTTCCTCTTGTGCCTTTTCTTTCCATTTTTCTGATAGGTTTTAGGTCCCAAACTTTTCCAGGTGCTGGTGCTTCTCTCAGTGACACTTCCCAAGACCTTTTGCCTGGCTTTGAGCTGTGAAATGCTTCTACCTTCATGTTACAGTTTCCAATGCACTGTGGAAAGCATTGGATGTTTAGACCCTAGTGACTTCCATCTTCATTTCTTCAGTTTGACCTGCTGATTGAGAAGGCAGAGACTGTTCTGGAAATACATACAATGCCTTTCATAGATCCTTGGTTCAGTTTGCAATCTCTAGTCGAATGTCTAAATCCCTATTTCTAAAAGAGCTGCAGAACTGTGGAGCTATCTTTTTCTGGTCTTTTTGTGATGACTCTCAAGAGCACCCCTGACATGCAGTGTCATGGGAAAGCCATTCAAATGTAAAAATTCAGTGGTATGTGTCCTTTTGCATGCTGGACCTGTGTTTAAATCCCTTCTGCTCCGTTTCCTGAGTGCCCTTTAACTTTGTTGTTGTGCCCTGAGTGTGTCCTGGCAGACGTGTCTTTAAGACAATGTTACAGCACCTGCTGGATCTCCTCAGCACTTCTTACACCCTGATCTAAACCCGCTTCTCCCATTTCCAAACTAGATTGATCCCAGCTGTAACCTTTCTAGGACTCTGGGGAAGTATTTGACCCTAAATTGTCCTATTACGTATCTGGTTTCACACCATCATCTGATTTCCTTCTATTCTAGCACTTCTGAATGTGCAAACACTCGCTGAACAAAATGGACACAATGCTTCACAAAAAGAAGGCAGATTTCTAAATGTACTTATATACTTGAAACATAAGATTTTTTATTTTTGATAAAGTATATCTTCAAATTTGATTTATAATCTATACAATAAAAAATCTATAAGGTACTAGTTCAAAACTCTAACATCCTATGATATACTTTGGAGAGTTCTAAACAGCAACATTTGGTCTGGTTGAGGGGGTCTGCAGTGTGCGCTGGTATTGGCTGCAATGTGGAGTAGGAAACTGGAGGAAGAGAAGTTGCCATGGGCAGCCAGCAGCAAGGAGAGGTGGAGAGATCCCCAGAAATGGCTGAGGAACTGAGGATCCAGTCTGGAGTAAGATGAGGATGAGCCGCCTGGTTCCTTGGGGCTAGTGGGTATGGGGCTCTGCAGGGAAAGGCTTTGCTGGAGCTGTGGAAACACAGTCAAGGGGAGAAGTGGAGCCTCCACCTCTTCCGAGTGTCACATTTTCTTCTCTTGTCTCTGAACAATGCCCTCTGCAGAGAGCAGTAGCACAGGCACATCCTCATTAGGGCATGGTCGTCCTCCAGCAAGAAGATTAACCTCTTGGAGAAGCAGTGTCCTGGGCAGAATGTCCCTGAAGAGACCAAGGCTGGATTTGGTCTCTCCTAGAGAGACTCAGGCTTGACTGAACTGCCCCGTATAGAATTTGCAGGAAGAAGTGCTGGAAACCCTGTTCCTGGCTGGTGCTCCAGCAGCAGGTGAGGGGTGAGAATACCTCCTCATGCCCTGCTGCCAGACAACATCCTGCAGAATCGGGCTGAGCCAGGCTCCTGTTCCCAGCCCTCTGCTCCCATGGTGCAAACCTCTCCATCACTGTCCTGCCTTCAGCACACAGTTCACCTGGAACCTCTCTCCCCTCCCAGTTTTCTTCTTGTACCTTTTCTTTCAATTTTTCTGATAGACTTTAGGTCCCCAACTTGCTTGAATTTTTTTTACCACCACTGATAGTGATACTAATAATAAGTCAAATTTTTAAAATGGCAAACAAAGCAAGAGTATAAACTGAAGCCAGGCAGATGTAGATGGGCAATGACTGTTTCTTAATTTTCTGAGGGTGAAGTTCAAGAAGTTTGACTTACTGTGTGTTAACAGCAAGAAAGTTTAATCTTGCCTGGTCTCAAGCTGCATTCTTAGTGTCCAAGTATAGGGTTTCGTGCTGAGACAGTGTGACCTGACACTGTGATTCAAATATCAAGCTTTTACATGACAGAAGATCTTGAATCTGTTTTAAAATCATGCTTATTGTTGGGACATTTGAAGTATCTTCTATGGCTCTGTATTGCTAAAGGTAGCTTGCTACCTTATAATTTTTTTGTTCATCTTTGACAAAGTTTCTCTTACTAGGGAACTAGGAGAGCATTAATGAATTGCAATTATTTAAAACATCCCATTGGGTTTATAATCCTGGCTGCTACAACCTGCCATGACCCACCCTGGCAGGGCCCTGGCATTCCCAGTCTCAGAAAGCCACAGACCCTGCAGTGCCTTGGCACTGGGAAATGTAGGGTAAGTCCTTGCTAACGTAGATGAGCCCTTGACTGTGGAGGCAATTGTGTGGACTTCAAGCTGCATCTTCTGCATCAGGCCATTGTCAGTTCAGTAGATTTAAGTGCTTGTGTTGAGTTGTTTAGCTGTTTTGAACTTTTTCTTCCCCACACATTTATAATTCAGTAAGTCAGGTCACAATTTTCTTTTGAGATCTAGGTGCATTTAATCTGAGAGAAGAAATCTCAGTGTGCTTTTGATTGCATAGCCATAAATGAGAAAAGCATCATATTCACACGCAAATGTTGGCTAATCACAGGCTCAGGTAATGAGTTCTAACTTGCACTATAGTGTTTTGGGTTGGTTTTGTGTATATGTGTTTTTAAACTTTACATTAGTTTGTACTGGTAATTTGCTCCTTTTATTAGTATTATTGGATTTTGACACTATTTAAAAGAAAGTACTTGCAGCCTATGAAGAACAAGGCTGAGAAAGTCTGAATTCATACTATGTTCCTCTGAAACTCTGTATCAAGAGAGATTTTGTTGAATGTGAAGAAAAGTCATTTCACATAATAAAGTTGGCACCAAGCACAGTTTCTTTATGGAAGTAAGATAAATGAAAATCAAGGTACAGATATATTTATTTGATCATATACCTTTCTTTCTTTTTTTTTTCCTAACCTATATCAGCTACTAAATAAAGTTGTTAAAGATAATTCTAGTCCCTCTATTAAACCAGATTTTATTTGAAGAAAAAGTGATCTGTGCTCCTGAGAGCAATTTGCTGTTCTAAAATGGCTTTCTCTGAAGTGTTTATTGAAATGGAGAAATTATTCCCCATATTCTCTCCATTTGGAATGGAAAGCTACTCTAATACAGTGAATGACCCAAGGAAATGAAGACTGCAGAGCAAGAGAGTTTTTGATGAAAGCGTGGGAGAGACAGGCCCAGGGAAGAGACAGTAAATTCATTTGAGGAAATAGGAACACGAAGTGCAAGTGTATGAGGAGATAGCGATAACCACATATTTCATTAGCAGAGTTATGGTGACAATTAAAAAAGTTGTTTAGGAAAGTGACGTGCCACACTTTTGGCACTTTAATGTTGACCTTTCTGTAGAACAACTTCTTAGAGAGTGTCTGGTTCCTGTACTTCTTGAGAAGCTTAACTGTAGAAGAATGAGGCTTGAATTCTGCTGGGTGGATTCAGGAGGCAGCTGGCCTGTCACACTCAGCTAGCTACTGCTATTTGAGCTCTATCACCCTCTGCCCAGACTGTGCCCACCTAGCTGCTCTGACAGCCTTCACAGAACTGTTCTTTGTTTGAAAACAGAGAAGGCTGTTTCTAAACTTTCAAGTAGACCAGTGATGTAGCAATGGATGTTTATAAGGTATGATCATGACTTTTGCAAGAGGATCATATCCTGTTAGGGGAAAAAATTTAGAAAGGAAAACAAAAAGGTAAGGAGATTTTGCTTCTAGTGGTATATAAAGGTAATGGCTTATCAATCACTTTTTTCTTTTTCTGAAGTAAAACTTGACTACTACTATCTTAACATATTTTTTACTGTGGCAAATATTACTGAAAATGTAAGGGTTACAATAGCTATATGTTTTGCCTAATGCAAATTGTAATGGAAGACAGCTTTTAACTATTGTGCTGCTCTTGGCATGTTGTTAGCAATATTTAAGAGATAATATGGCTGTGTTTTCATGTTTTAGTTCATAGCCTGAATGTATCTGGTTAAAGTTAGTGCTTTCGCGATTATTTTATTGATTTAAGAATTATCTGGAGTATAAATTGTGTTAGGAATTATTTCAGGTGTAGAAAAAAGTGTAGTTAAAAATGAATGAGAAAGATCTTCCTTTAGAAATGCAAAATTATTATTATTATGTTTGTTTTTTTTAATGTGAGATATTTCAGAATGGCAGGAAAAGCCCAGGAAAGAAGTTTGAAAAACTTTGTTATTCATGGGAAATAATTAAGCCAGAAGTCATAATAAAAGTTGTCATTGAAAGCTCCAACTCTAAATTTAGACAATTTTTAATTAAATTGGGACTGTATTAATTGTTGTTATGCATGACTGCAGTATCAGTAACACATACTTAGCTGTATATTATTGCTTAAAATATAAATAGTTAATAAGGTTATTGAGGAAAATCAGGAAAATTTAAGTAACCCTAGGTGTGTTTATGTGTCTGTGTGTCAAGGCCCTGTGAAAGTTAGCTGAAGACAGCTTTGTCCTCATGCCCTCTCTTTCAGTCACTATCTTGTTATTCTCTGTGACAGCGACAAATGAAAACATTTCATAGCAGCAACTGTCAAAAGCCCTCTTGTGAGCCCTGCATTTTCTTTCTATTTCACAGTCAAGAGCTGCTGTGAAAAATTACTTCATATGAGTAAGATACAACTCCATGATCACAATGGGCTAGCTGTTAGTCACTGGCTGATGGCCATTTAGATGGTGAATAATGGGCTTTACTCATGCATTTTTCACTGAAAGAGGAAATAAGTCTCTATAGGTTACCTCATATTACAAACATGGAATATTTATCTGTGACATAAAAGCCTATTCAAACAGCGCAGTGTCAAACTTGTTATAAATGGATGTGCTGGCTGATACATAAAAAGGTGCTCTGCCTTAATCTTACTGCCAATGAAGGTTCCAGCAACTTTGTCTTTCCTAGCATCCACGTTACTTAGAAAGGAAATTTATATACATTTACTACTGTATACGACACTGCTCTAAATTAGAGGCTGCCAGAAATCCAGGTGGTTTTCCTCTATTTCTTTCACCTGATCCTCCATTTCCTCTTACCTGGATATACAAGACCTNCAAAAAAAAGATATCTGGAAATTGTGCCATTAATTTATAATTATAATATAATATTTTTTTCTCCTGATGGACACCTAGTGAAAATCCATGTATGTTGTAATTTCTTGGTCTCCAAAATGAAGAGAATAAATTATTCTAATGAACGGAGAATAACTTGATATCAGCTAGTGTTGCAGAAATAGATTAGGTGGATTTGTAATCCACTCTAAGTCTAAGATGTTTTGGAGCAGAATTCATGCTGTCAGATTTTTCCCTTTGTTCCACCTTGCTAGTTCCTGTCTTTTGCCATGGAAAGAGCTGAATATTCAGCAGAGGACAGCAAAGATGGTTAAGGGACAGGAACATCTCTCTTATGAGGACAGGCTGGGAAAGCTGGGACCGATCAAACTCATGAAGAGTTTGATCCCTCAAGAGAGGGAACCTGAACCCTATCAAAGCATATAAGTATCTGAAGAAAAAGTGTCAAGATGATGGATCCAGGCTTTTCTCAGTGGTGTCAAGCGATAGGACAAGAAGCAACAGGCAGAAACAGAAATGCACAGGAAGCTCCAACAGAACATGAGGAAGAAATTCCTTACCATGCAGGTGACCATGCACTGGAACAGGTTGCCCGGAAAGTTTGTGGAGCCTCCCTCACTGGAGATACTCAAGAACCAGCTGGACACAGTCCTGTTTCAGCAGAGATATTGGACAAGATGACCCACAGTGGTCCCTTCCAATCTTGCCAATTCTGTAATTTTGCGATTCTGTGAGTATGACAGCACTGTATTTTTAGATTTTGGAATATAATTGTGAAAGAGAAAGTGGATCATTTGGTAATAATACAAAATAAATCTACTAGCAGTTCTCTGCCTTCAAATTAATGTTTGGAGTTTTGTTTGTTTATTTACTTGTACATTTACAATCACTAGATCATTTTGGTATTTCTCTTCAACAGCAGTGTTGGGACCTAGTTTGTTTGTATTATCTCACAAAGAGGTTCAACATTTATTTCATATCACAATCTGCCCTTGTCAATGGAAAAGGAATTTTCTAGCCAAACTGTCAAACCAAAATTTTATACCTGGGTAAGCTTACCTAAAAAAAAGCTTCTGTAAGGATATCCTTTGTGTAAGCATAGCATTCTTTCCTTTGTCCATATCTTATATTATTTTCTTTAAAGAAAATGTGCTGGTGAATCTCATACTGTACAGAAAGCCACTTTGAGGTAAATTCAAAATCTGCAAGTGTCAGACTCTAATTCCTGTGAAGAATGAACACAATCAATATTACCTCTGTCTTTGATAATGACATAATTTAGAGACGTATAATTTCTACCAACCTTTGACATTGAGAATATACTGGTTCTATGATACTGTGCTCTAAATTAACAGTACAGACCCAAACTGATCATCAAAGCCAGAGTGGCAGCAGACAAGATAGCATCACCTGGAGCTCTGCCTTACATCATCAATCTCCACAATGCAGGTGGTTACATAAAACCTGACTAATCACCAGACCTGATGGTTGTCCAGACCTTCAGTGCCTTCATGGACACTCACCTCAAACCCTAGAGACAAAAAAGTCTTGCATATTTATTCAAATTCATAAAGAGAGGGCCTAGTCATGTAGCCACGTTGAGTCCAGATAACTGAGAAAAGGAATTTCTGGTGGATAAGTCATAGTGATACTAAAGGACATAAAACCCTTCATTGTTCATTCAGGCTGGGAAGGGGATTTGTGGAATGAAAAATGCAGTTCTGACCTTGGTATTAGAATAAAGTTAAAAAAGCATGAAACAGGCCCTGGAGCAATGTGAACTATTTCTAAAGCTTTTATTTTGTGTCTTGAAGAGGTAAATTGACTAATGCCACTTGGCCTTTTCCTTCTCAGTGGTTCAAGGAGAGATATCTTTGCTTTCAGTGAAAAAAAAGGCTTGATACCTTTCATTCACATTTAGAGTGGAGAATGGGGCACAAGGGAAGAGAAAAAAGGAAGAGGCATACAAATTTTTCTTTACAATTGATAGTCAAAATTATATGTTCAGTAATAATTTGACATTCCTTTACTTCAAGCTGTAGTCCAGTTTATGTTTCTCAAACACTGTATTTAAATTCATATACTTTGCTACATATATGTAATTTGCAGAACACATCAAATTTTTATGATACTATTTTCTGAACTGATGCATCACAGAACTTTCACTTACCAAAAGTCTTGGGAAGAAGGGAAGAGTCTCACATCTATCTTTTATATGAAGTTCCTCAGACATTTTGAGTATTGAGCCTGGTGCCTGTTTTGGTCATCTCTTAATCACAACATTATTCCATGGAATAATTGCAAGCAGCTGAGATCTCTTGGTTTGTTCAGCCTGGAAAAGAGTAGACTGAGGGGAAACCTCATTGCAGGCTTCAACATCCTCATGAGAGGAAGTGGAGGGGCAGACACTGGTCTCTTAACTATCTTAACCAGTGACAGGCCTTGAGAAATTAGCAGGAAGCTGAGTCAGGGGTTGTTTAGATTGAGTATCAGGAAAAGGTTCTCTCTCCAGAGGGTAGTTGAGCACTGAAACAGGCTCCGCAGGGAAGTAGTCACAACACCAAGCCTGACAGAATTCAAGAAGCATTTGGACAATGTTCTCAGGCACATGATGTGATTCTTGGAGTGTCCTGTGCAGGGCCAGGACTCAATGATCCTGGTGAGTCCCTTCCAGCTCAGCACATTCTATGATTTTGTAAACGAAAACCTTCTTCAGGTCACAGAATCACAGAGTCTTCTGAGTTGGAAGAGACCCACAAAGATCGAGTCCATCTCTTAAGTAAATGGCCCCTATGGGGATCAAACCCACAACCCTGGTGTTATTAGCATGATGCTCTAACCAACTAAGTTAATCTCAGGATGGTAAATGAGTATGAGATATATTCATAAGGGGTTACACCATTATATTAAGTTTGTTATGCTTTTAAGCTGCCTTGCTGGTGTGCCACATGAAGCATTAGTCTTGAACTTTTTAGTATTGCTTATCCTTAGGCGTTATTATCTCTGGAGACAGAATGTGTGATATAAATATGAATTTGAGTAAGAAATTAAGTCATCTGTTTGCATTCTTTGGGTGTATGTAGTACTCAGTGGTGCAGATTTAGAAATTTCTGGTGTTTTTAGTTTTTCCATGAGATAATGAGAATCGTATACCATGCCATGAAATACATTAAACAAATTTTGATCTTCAGGGTAAATATATATGAAGTAGTTTTTCATTGTCCCTGCATGTGACATTAGCATATGTATTAGTTACGAGCCTTTGTAAATCTTTAGCATATGCTAATTGCAGCATGGCCCAATGTTTATTAAGAATAATTTATTTTTATTAGCTCAGAAAAACAAATGACAATCTGCTACCTCAAAAATCTTAACTATTTAAATTCATTCCTTTATTTCTCAATCAAATTCCTGACCTTTAAGTTTCAAATATTGAAAAGTCTCTGAAAAGAAATAATTTTACAAATGCCTTTGCAATATATTTAAATTTTTGTTATTAGCTAGTGATTTATGTTTTGAGGAAATGTACTATTTACTAACAAGTGAAATTATAGTTCTTATTTTAGCTACTTTTAGATCTTGTCAGAGGTGGCTTTGGATGAATGAAAAATATCAAATATTCTAGCTATTTTTAAGCAGGAGCAGTGCCGGGAAAGAAGTTGTAGCAGCTCAGTAGAAGATGAAAGAACAAAGAAAAAGAGAAACGTAACAAAATGATTAAATACACAAATGTAAATTGCATGAGACTAATCTGTCATCTGTGGAAATATAACTCATTGTCTGTAGATATAAATGATTATCTAGAGGAAAGAAATGTGTTAGATCTGAATTGCAAAGATTCCAATAACTCATATCATATGCTATCACAAGCAAAAATGTTAGTTCAAGTTTAATGACAGAAAGACTCATAGGAAACTTTTTTAGTGGGGGCAGGTGAGAAGATGTGATGTCTGCTGAAAAGAGTGTGGTAAGTTTTAATGTGCGATACAAGTGGAATTCCTTAAGAACTGCAGGCTGACCATAATAGTAGAAAAAGAAAATTAGAAGTAGGTTAATTATACTTGTTGATTCGATAAAGCTAGAGAGCTCAGGTGTAAAGAAAGAGATTAGATTTTAGACATGACAAATTGGATGGTTTTGAGGAGAAAAGTATTAGAAATTAGATGAAACTAAATAGCATAAAATCCAAGGTCATTCATAGGGAGACAAAGAGAATTTTACTAGAAGTAAGATGTATTTGGAAATAACTAAACACAGAATAACATCTGTGCATTTATTCAAGTACTTATTGAGTCTGAACTATCCATATGATCTGTCTTTGCAAAATGTAATTGTGATTTTAAGGCCATCAAAAAAGTTGTTTCCAGGAGAAATGGCAAAGTATTCACAACATTCAATAAGTCACTGGTAGGAGACCTCATCTGGAATCCCGAAAGAATAAATTAAAATTTGAACAAGTTCAGAAAAGGTTTAGAGGGATGGAGAAAGATATGGTTATGCTCCTGTCATTTGTGTCTGTGGCTTTGGTAGGTATGTGCCCATTACTGCAGGGCTTGATAATGATGGAGGTAAACGTAAATGCATCTCAGTGTTCAGGATAGAAAATGACACAAGTGTTAATTCAGTTTCTTAGGAAGTTTTACACCACCCAATAATCTCTATTACCATAAATAGTTTTAGTCTGGAAACTGAAAGTGGTTATCAGCTAATTGAGTGAATGGATTCATGAAGTTCTTTCTGTTAAGAGAAGAAAGGGTAAGTACGGAATCCCTTTTAAAACTATACATGGTCAGTAAATGGGAAAGAAAATTCTCATATTTTGTCTAGATGACAGAGAATTAGACTTACTGGAACAGAAGACACTTCTTATTCATTTGTTTGTGATTTGTATGGTAGCAATTTGGCTAAATGTGTGCTCCAAATACTAAAATTACCAGAGACAGAGAGGAAAGACATTATTTATTTCTCTGGGTAGTCAACTCTTATACTGCAAACAAGATGCAAAGAAAGTATGCTAATCCTGTCAGCTACACTTCAGAAATGCAGTTTTACCTGTAATGGCAATTTCAAAGTTTAGATTCAAAATATTGCAGTATAATATCTTACTGTGTCTCCAGTGGGATACTTTTCATAAGGATTTTGTAATCATTACAAACTTCAACCAAAATGATAATGCAACACAAAATAATCCCTCTACGTTATTAAAAACAAACTCAAAATATTCCACTGTTTCTGAGATAATGTACTGTTGCATAACAAAAATAAAATAAGGCTACATTTGATATAGAGGCTGTTAAATATAAGCACTGAAGACTACACTCTATTTTGAGATGTCATGAGCATCTTCACGTACTACTGTTGTAAAACTCTGTAGAATTTCCAGCTTTTAAATTCTGATTCTCAGTCATTCCTATTATAGCTGAAAAAGATCTATATAGAGTCTATCATTTAAACAACGATTAATGCTAGCTTTGTCTTCAGTCAGTCAATTTTGATAACTTGAACTCAAAACACAAATTCTCATCTTCACTTACCTTTGATAGGAAAGAGATCATCAACAATACGAACTAAAGTAGCCACATTCACAAAGTAGATTCTACATACTAAAGATATGTGAAGGTGAGGACATATTAAGTTAGCCTTAAACTAATAAAAAGAGTAGGTAGGTAAATAAAGTGCTGAAAACAGTTTTATTCTCCATGGTAACAGACACAGTGCAGTTTGAGAGAATATAATGCTGAAAGAACAAAACACACACAAAACCAGAAAAACTGGGCAGGCAGTATGAGGGTACTGGTACACTAATAACTCCTTGACATTTTTATAAATCTTGACAGCTTGAATCATGGAATTAAAATAGTATAATTCTATTATGTTTGTTCTTTTTTAAAAGGTCTTTTTGAACTTTGCAAAGATTTGTAGGCATGACAAGGGAATCCAAAAAATCATAGTGAATTTTCATCTATCACTGCTTCACAATCTACAGTGACAGAACATATTTTTTGTCAAATATACAAGATCTTTGTCTAGGAACTACTTAAACTCTCAATTCTGATGATGATATCATCACACATTAACTTTTATTGGGTGAAGAATCAGAAGAAACAAGAGGTGTTTTTTTTCCTCTCTCCTCTCCTCTCCTCCCCTATTATCTGCCAACCTATTAGCAGTTAANATAGAGCTACATCCCAGCTACAGGGGTGCATGACACAGTTGGAGTAGATGATCATTTTAGATCTTTTCTAACTGAAAACTTCTCCTCTCCTCTCCTCTCCTCTCCTCTCCTCTCCTTCCCTCCCCCTTTTCCTTTCTTCTCCTGAGAGAGGGGAGTAAGCAAAACAGCTGGGTCCTGGCACCTCACGGTACAGCAAGGGCGGTGGCAGAGGCCCGTGGCTTGGGTCTGGGCCGGTCCCCAGTGCCACGTGGCAGGGCAGGACACAATGGTGGAGAGGTGCTGTGAGCGTGGAACGCAACAGGTGGAGATGGCACTGCTCCTCCTCTGCTCCCTCCACAGCCCCACTGAGTGTGGANCTGCTCCCTCCACAGCCCCGCTGAGTGTGGAGAGTGGTGGGGCTGCTGTGGAGCCAATATGGCCTAGCCTGGCCTGACGCTCACCTCTGTGATGGAGTCGGGCTGAGGCTGGGAGGTCTTACTGCCCTGTACCTGGGTCCCCGCAGTGCTGGTGGGGATGTGAGCAGTGGCGGCCCCTCTCATGGTGGATGGTGAGCTCTCCCATGGGCAGTGC
>VYZS01003663.1:3373-14618 GCA_013400695.1 Neodrepanis coruscans | reverse complement strand
ATGTCCGTCTCAACAGCGACAGATAGAGAGCTAGGATTGAAACAAAGACATCAGGGCAAGCTTTTTCTGCCTGCCATCCTACAGGAAACAGCCAGCCCCTGCAGCCAGCCTGACATTGAAATAAAGAACTGCTGTTAATATTGATTTCCAGGTTTTTTTTTTCTCCACTATTAGTATTATAAAATGCATTATTATTTTCTTATGCACCAATGATTGTATGAATAGCTTTGTAATGAGTACAATAATAAATTAATTGGTAGATGGCATGTCCGTAGAACATTTACATTATATGCAATGACAATGGTGGAAAAAGAAGAAAGAAGGAATCAGGAATATCAAACAAGCTACTTGTTAACAGAATATTTTTAGAGTAAAATACTATTAGATGAAACCAAGAAAATGCTATATTCTTTTTACTGCATTCTTCCCTCTTAAACACCTAAAATTAAGTAACTGTTGGGGATGCTTTCTTTGCAGCAGGAGAAAATCCATGACAAAAACCCCAAACCAATATTCCAATATTTATTATACTATCCCTAAGAATGTGTAAACCAACATATTGGCCCCTTCCAGCAGTATCTTATAGTCAAAACTTCTTTGGCTTGGAATGAACAGGAACCAGAAAAAATACAGAAGATCTCCTAGAAAGAAAAAGGCACCATCAGAAACCACATCATCTGTCCAATTTATGTTTTCATTCATGGTCACATATGCACAAAACAAACTTTGGACACATTCATACCCTTGCAACACTAGCAGAAGCACTTCAGTAACTTGATATTTCCTTTTGAATTCACAACTGTCTCAAAGCATTTGGTGTGAATTCAGCCCATCTTTGCAAATATTTTTAATGCATGAAGTGCTTACATTGTCCACTGTATGAACTTCCCAGCCTAAGAGTTTCACACATTAAAAAGGGTGTGGTTTTATTATCCCTGTCATGAAATAATGCTTTCTCTTTGAGGTAAAACATTTAATTCTATTTATTTCAAATAAGAAATAGGTAAGGATTGTAATCAGAAAAAACTCTCAAGAATGTGTTTCCTTTTGCTCCAGATGCCAGGAGCATCACTGGATTGCTGGGTTGATGATGGCAGGCAGGGCCTGTCCCACTCCCAGCCAGGAGGACAGCAGTGAGGAGCAAAACAGCCAGGAGCATGGCAGCCAGGGGACATCAGAGAAGCTCCAGCTCTGGGCATCAAGCACCTGGCTGAGGATGTGTGCCCATGGGTGTTCCCTGTTGGTGGGGCCCATGTCTGGGCAGCGTTAGGCTGTGGGGAACTGGAGACCAACTCTGCTGCAGGGTCACTGGGGCACAGGCTGACAGACCCAGTGGTCTGACTTGGGGTCCTGGGGTGCGGAGGCAAAGGTCTCTTCATCACTTGATCCTTCCAGCACATTCTGTGAACAGACAAGGTGGGGGAACTTCCCCTGTCTGGGCAGAGACAGGGCTGACAGTGCCCTTAGGGCCATGATACTCACTTAAGTAATAATTTTAATTTACACACACATCATCTATGCACGTAGACACACTTAAAAATTCAATAGTCTCACAGGTACAGCGCTGACCTGCATCCAAGTATGGATACCTGAAAGTCTTTGGGTAGGGGAAGCTCTCTATGAAGGGGCTAAGTAAAGGACTTGTTCAGAATTTTACAACCAGCAACTAACCCACTGTCAGGATCAGTGCTTCACAAAATAGCTCCTTTCAGGGCATGGCCTGTGAATCCAGCATGACCAGACAGCATTAGGCACATAGTCATTCTGTTCCCCCTCTCTCCCTCTCAGACAGGCAGGGGGAAGAGAACAAGATGGTAAACAACTTGTGGGTTAGAATAAGGCAGTTCACCAAAGCAAAAAGCAAATTTGTGCACAAAAAAGCAAAGCGGAAAATAACAAAGTTTATTCTCTACTTCCCATCAGCACTGATGTCCTGCTACATCCCAAGAAGCAGGGCTTCAGCACACGTAGTAGTTTCTCAGCGGGCAGCCATTGGAAGCAATGAATGTCCCCCATTTCCTGCTCCTTTCCTTAACTTTTATATCAGAGATGACATCATGTGGTACGGAATGTCACTTTGGTCAGTTTGGTTCAGCTGGCCTACTTGAGTCTGCTCCCAGAATCTGTCCCTCAAGTGAGGAAGGGACGCTACAGTGCTGATACTGTGCTCAGTAGTGGTCAAAATAACGGTGTGTTATCAACACCCTTCTAGTTACCAACACTGTGAGCATTGCTATGGGGAAATGGACTCCATCTCAGACAAAGCCAGTACAACATGCTATTGACCTGCAAAATTGCTAAGATGGTGCCCTGCATGGCCTGCAGTACAACCATGTTGCTGGACATGCACAGAAAACCTCTACTGTGCAGCATCTGTTCTGCATGTAATAGAAAGTATCCCCAAAGTGGGGCTGAATAGAATACAAAAAGTATGACCAAACAGCAATAGTCACCATATTTTCATGGCAACTGTAAATAACAGACTCCAACAGGAATAATTATGGCTTGTACTCTGTTGAGTCACCAAAAATGGTTGTCAGAAGAAACTTCAAAGAAAGACAGCTTGTGGGAAGCTACTTTTTGAGATATATAAAATGAAGGAGCTTTTAATATTAATTAGAAACTAAAATCAGAAAAACATGGCCTCTTGAGTTAGAGCTTAGTCACAGACTCAAACCATGACAATTTTCTACGAACGAAACCTTTCATTAGGTGCTGCAGGTAAGCCTGAAAAAAGTACTTGAAAGAGAGTTGTATGACAGCTTTGCATATACAGAAAAAGTATACCCTTGTATCAGGGCTGGCAGCATAGGGGCAGTCACCAGATCAGCTGCCTTGAAACCCTGACATTGTATTTTGCTATGCCTTCTAGCTTGCTTCACTTTTTGGCAAAAGGCCTTGGCAAATCCTACTTAGATTTCTCTCAACACATGGGTGAACACTCAGAATCCTTAGCTGCAGAAGGCAAGGTCTTTCTAATTCATTTACTAGAGGTGATACAACAATCTCTCTTTTTTTGATATGCACATTAAGTGGGACATTTAACTTCAGTTCCAATTCGGTTCCAACACTAATGCAGAAGAGAAGATCCTTTTGATGCCTTCTGGTTTCATAGTTTTTTGTACTTTCACATAGCCAGATAAAGACTGCTGTCACACAGCAGTTCTGATATATCGAGGTTTGCATATAGAAATACATGTGGTTGTAAATTAACAGAAGTATTATAATGAATTTCTTTCACTCACAGAAAAGCAGAGGACCTCTCAGCAAACCCACCTGAAGTATTAATTCATCGTTGATGAACTGTATTTACCACATAGAGTTATGAAATAATAACTTACTAGGGATTTTGTGAGAATTCATGGGTCCTTTTAGGTAATAAGGGATAATTTCTTACTACAAACACAACTGAAACAACTGCATAAGGAAAAAGATGTAAGCACAAGCTCGTAAGGCAAAACAATCTATTAAGAATATTACTAAGAAAAGCAAAAGGTTAGTTCTAAAGTGAGCAGTTAACCTGTGTAAGTTACAGCTTAATTCACCTCATTATCTCAGTGCAAGGGGGAAGGGAAGTGAGACAGCCTGACAATGTCTCCAGTGGTTTGAGTGGAAAATTCTTCTCCCAAAAACTTTCAAATTTCCAACGTCTTGTATACTATTTCTTCAGGGTTATTTTTAGAGGATTTGTGTAGTTTTTGAGTGACTTAGTAAAAATAATTCGGGATTGGTTTAACAGGAGTTTATGTTTTCTTGATCAATGGCTAGCAGGGTCAAAAGAGGGTATTACAGTTCCAGTTTTTTGGCACCAGTGTGTATCAAAGCATGAGGAACACTTTTGCATCCTCTAGGCTTTTAAACATCTTCACCAATGTTTATGGAACCTCTGTGTGAGTCAGCATGACCCTTCTTACTATCCAGGAGTTCCAGTTGGCTTTTTTCTCCTATAAACCTCATTTTAGTTTAACTCCTCTTTTCTTCAGTATCTCACAATGTACAAAAATATGATCATTGGGAGTATGAATCACATTAACTGCTTAATTTCTGCAAATTCTTCTTTATAGACCTATAATTTCTCTCCAAATTAAAGAGTCTAAAGCATTTGAATCCAAAGATTTCTATAAGCCTGTAATAAGAATTGAAAAGATAGAATTGCTTATTGTCATATAATTCCATTGGTTGAGAAAGACATTATGTGGTTTCAGTGACTCAGAGAAGAAAAGCAGAAGTGGACAAAATTACAAGTCCACATTTGGACACATAAATTTTGTAGGCATCCATATGTATCTACATATATGGTATTCATATGTCTATATATAAAGTTGGATATGAAAATTACATTTGCTTTCTAACGTTGAAGAAACTTCATCTCACCATCCCCAAGAGATCTCTTTCCCTTTCTAGTACCTGTCCTGGAATGGTCTCTTTTTCCATTGAACATTAGGAGGAAGTATTCAATACCATTGAAAAAATTCAAAGGACAAAATTAAACTCAACCAAAAAAATCACAGGCTTGCACAAGCTCAACCACTGCTCAGTTCCCTCAAGGCAGACTCTAGTGACAGAATCTTTGCTTACCTTCTGTTCCCTTTACGCTTTCAATATGATAGTAATAAGAGCAGGACAATGCTTAAGATTCACAGAAGTACTTTGTATTTACTTGGCTATCATGGAAATCGTATAAATGACCATTGAAATGGATCACTGAAAATCAAACTAATAATAGAGACCAAAAAGACACTTTTGAAAGCTGTATTTGAATTTTGCAAAACAGAGTGTTTGTTTAAAAGATTCTGTAAGTTCTGTAAATAAAATATAACAGTAGTCCATTTAAAAGAAATCACAAAAATAAAAGGAATTATTTTACCAGTTTTAATTCCAGCACCCTATAACTTGAGAATATTTTAAAGAAATTCAGTCAGTTCATCTTTGTGCTCTGTGGTTTAGGGGAACACTGATCTGAAAGATTATGAAGTGAGTGTCAGTCTCTTTCATCTTACTGTCTTTGGGGTTCTGTATTTCACCCCTCATATTTAAGCCACCAGTACATCTGGTGTAAAGATTAATAGAGAAACCCATAACAGTCAGAGGATTAAATGCCTCTTACTTGACTTAGCCTTGATTAATATTTTCCTATCTCTGTTGACATCATAAACATTTACCCTCACCACTCCTTGGCTAAATGTTTCTGATCCTCCTGTTCCCAGAAAAAATCAACACAATTAAATATCAAAGGTTGCTATTAAATTAGACATGCAAGTTGTGGGTAGGAGCAACCTGACAGGTGGAGCAAGGAACTTGGTGAAAATCACTGCCCCAATTCTCAGTAACACGAGGTTCAAAGTTCTCTCTGAATTTCTCAAAAAATTTTTGTCCTAAGCTCAATTTATCTTTCCAGTTTCTACCAAATAACTTTTAAAAGTTTCCCCCATACCTCAGCACAAACCTCACAGCGCATAATAACGTAGCCTATTGGGGGAGGGAAACTTATTCTATTTATAAGAAGCTAAGAAAAATTTCTGAGGACCTCCAGTCATACCCCCTATCTAGAAAAGGCCAGATGCTCACAGTAGGTCCTGGATGATTATCTTGCTTCAAAGACCTAACCTCTGTGCAGACTTCCTGGACTTTTGCAATAGGACATAGAAATACTCAAGTTGACAAGTATTTTCTGTTTGCATAACCATTAAGTTATCTTAAAAGTTTTATTCTTTCTCTGTTATTTCCATACTTCACCCGGAGAATCTTGTTTTTAAAATGTAAAATCACCGGTATTTAGCTGCATTAATGGGTATTGCTTTAGGGATTATGTTGGAATAACATAAAAAGAGTACTCTCACTCTTTTAAAGTTTTATGTTAAGCTTCCTTTTTTTTTAAACAACTGTGCTAAAATGTATATCAAAAAAAGAGATGTAATCAAAGGTTACTGCCTAACATCACAAAACAAATTTGATTCATTGATTTGACTTTTTTGTTTATTTGAGGGAAAAGAGAATAAGTTATTTAAAATGAGTTAGTTGCCACTTGTCATGAATTAATTATTTATTTTTTACTCTCTAATGATCTTTTAAATAAAGCAATAACATTTTAAATGCAGTGATTTAAATCTGCTTTTAAGTCTAAATATATTTTATACATAACTCATGAACATGTAATCCAAATAGGACAAGCATTTAATGAAAAGATGTAATATTCTGAGTTAGAAGTTATTTGTGTATATATATGTGTGTGTGTGTGTGTGTGTGTGCGCTTAACTGGGAACATTACTTATATTGAAGACTTTTAGAGCTTGCCTGCCAAACTTTTGAAAAAGCCTTCTGGTTTGTTTTTATGATTATCATATGGAGAAAATGGTATTGCACTTTCCCTAAGATAATTTCTTGAATTTTTTTTTAAATTTAGTGAGAAAGTGTTTTAGTAAAAGTTTCAGGAATAACATACAACCAAGGCTAAGGCATTACATTAAAGCATTAGTAAACACCAATCTCATATGATTTAGTGAGAATATTATTACAAGTATTACACAACAGTATTAGCAAACAAAGACACAGTCCACAAAAATACCGAAATCAGTAACCTAGCTTAGCAGAATACAAGTTCCTTTGGGTATAAGTTATCCACAAAAGATAGGAAGGAAGAGAGGAAGAAAAGAGATTAAAAAAAGTAAAGAACGGAAAAAAAAAATTTAAGAAAGATGAAAAGAGAAAAATAGTTACCACCAAAAGTCAAATGTTGTCAGGTCTTCAGATAGGGAGCTCAACACAAAATGGAGATTCTGTGTGTGTTTATATGTTGTTTGGCTACTGTGGCTGCTTCCCCCAGGCAGGACTTTTGGTCCACCGACCACTCAGTGCCCTCCCAGCCAGAGTGAGAGATGCAGCAGTCAATCAGGAGCTCCAGTGGGTGTGGGGTGGGTAGGCTGCACCTTGGTGGACCAGCAGCCACGTGATCCTCTGCCATGTGCTTTTTCATGAGTCAGCCAGCTTGGCTGCAGACCATGTGATCTGCGAGCAGGTNAGAGAAAGAAAGAGAGAAAAATAGTTACCACCAAAAGTCAAATGTTGTCAGGTCTTCAGATAGGGAGCTCAACACAAAATGGAGATTCTGTGTGTGTTTATATGTTGTTTGGCTACTGTGGCTGCTTCCCCCAGGCAGGACTTTTGGTCCACCGACCACTCAGTGCCNCACATATACACACACATACACACACACACACACACCAGCTGGTTTGTTCTGATGCAAATGATGAATGAAGTGAGATTCAAATCCATGATCTCACAAAAGAGAAGCAAGAGCTAGATGACCAATAATTCCACAAAAAGAGAGATAAGTTTAACAGATGCAGACCAATTTTGCATCACTGTGCAGCACTGTTGCAGCACAGGATGACTTAGATAAGGAAGCAGGTTATTAGAAAAATTGATACTAGAAAAATTGATATTAGAAAAATTGATATATAGGCTCCCTTGTCTGCAAAGACAGCACTTGTTAAAAACATCCATATTTATTGTCTCTTGGGAGATTTTTAGAAAATAATGGATATTTGCACAACCTAGCATTTTGGTAAAAAAGAGTATCCAGCAGGGCCTAGTTCTCTCGTGAGAAAAGCATTTTGCAGAGTCCAGCTTTCTCATGGGAGAATTAGGTGATAACATGTTTTGGGTCAGTTTGACCTGATTTTCTCAAGGGATAGGTATGCAAGAGAAGAAAACTGACCTTGGTATAAGCAAGAGAAACTTAAACAAAGAAGAAAACAAGCCTACAAACCCCACGAGGGATCTGTATTGCTGTAAAGAGATGTAACCAATTAGAGTCTGTAGAAGTGTGCTCATAAGTTTATTAGCCAATAATGGTAGTGTGAGAGCTGTCTGCCAATAGGGATAGAATTGGAGGCTGTAAGCAAGTTAGAAATAGTATAAGAATATATCTGATGCTCAGAAATAAAGGCTTCACTTTTGATCATATTGGTCGTCTCGTGATGTCCAAAGAAGATAGAAAACATCGTCCGCGATTTATTTACTATAATTGTCTTTATTTAATATTTTTAAGGTTGTGCTTACCAGCTGGTCACATATAATATCTTCAAAAGTTTTTAATTATTTGAAATTTTTGCTTCACAATTACTCTCTTTGGATCCTGAGCATCAAGCTAACTTAATTACGTCACATTTTCAAAGTGCAGCTTCGGCCAAGCACTTTTCCCATTTGTTAACAAAACACCATTCCTATCTGCTAAGCAAGTTAAGGTCTCCAGTTCTGTTTCTCTATTTAGATTAGGTATTATAAAGAAATTCTTTACCGTGAGGGTTCTGAAGCCCTGAAACAGGTTGCCCAGAGATGTGTCCTGCATCCCTGTCTCTAGAAGTATTCAAGGTCAGACTGAATGGGTCTTTGAGCTACTTAGTCTGGTGAAAGGTATCCTTACCCATGGCAGGAGGTTTGAAACTAGATAATCTTTAAGGTCTATTCTAATGCAAACCATTCTATTATGTTATATATTATTGATGACAGCGATCTGTTGTATCTATGCATCATACCAAACGGGGTATAGTTAAGTACCTTTTTATCATTCTAATTGTTACAATTATGAATTATGTCCAATAAAGAAGAAAGTAGTCATAAAATATTTTAAAGTAGTTTTACTGACTTGTGAAACTCAGTATGACATAGGCAATCTCAAAGCTTCAAAGTTATTTTCATTTTTAAAATATGACTGCCTAGAGATACATCATACTCTGCCAAAAGTGATTCAACAAAATTCAAAAGAACTGGCAGCTCAAAATAATGCTAGCTCCCAAGTTGCTTGTTAAAAAGGCATTTGTTAAACTAAATTCCCATGCTGCTCTCCTACCTTCTACGTTGATTCTGCTTGGAAAATCTTCCTCTGCCTTAAGATGATCCCACAACAGGTATAATCAGGATGTTTTTGTCCCGATCCTGCTTGCACATACTCCTGACAGATCCCCATGACTAGTCCTTCGAATTTTCATTTGACAAAATATCCTTGTTATACAAGCTTTAAATTTTGCTCTTAATAGATATTTCTTAGGTAAACCCATTATGTTTATGATGATTTGATGTAATTTTTAATGTGATCCATGTGACATCGGTCAAAAATGCTGTATAACGAGAAAGTTTCTAAGTATACATTTTTCAGAATAACTTTGTAATTTCATTTCAAAAAATTTTTGCCAGCTTGACAAAGAACATTTTTGCCTTAGTTAATATATACTAATGGACTGAAGTAAAAGAAAATGTCTCTTTTTTAAAGAACAAGCTCATTACTGAGGAAGTGGTTAGGGATAGGAAAGTTCAGATCAAAACCAGTTGAAAGACCGTAGAAATTACAAAATGCAAAAAAGTTGAAAGAGAGAAAATTGTCTTTGTAGTGTCTTAGCAGTTGACTCCTTTTTTCTTTTTTTTTTTTTTTTGAAAAAGCTAACAGCAGTGATCACTTGAAACGTCAAATATATAGTCAAACTGTGTATCTAGTGCTAATGGAGTTATTTGCACTTGACTCAGTAAAAAAGTCTTTTTTTAGGATTCCCAACACTTTCCAAAAGTGGCTGCTGATATCTGAGAATCTTACTTGTTGGAATGTAATATTTTTTTTATATAAGTAGAAAAATAAAACAAATATGCATGTAAAAAAATGGGGTCTAAAGCTCTTAGTTATTCTTTTGGCAAAAGGATTAAAAAATCTCTATAATCTCAATTTATTCATCTAAATGAACAGAAAGAAGAAATTGTTGAGGTGCATAAAATATGTCATATACTTTTTAATTTATGAGCATTACTGTTACAAGCTTAATGCATACTTCATTATCTAGAAATTAATGCAATTTGCATTTTAATAGGATTTTATTTGAGGTTGCCACATCCTTTCTTTTCTTAAAGTATTCAACAAGTAAAGCAGGATAGTGAATAAGGATTACAGAATTAAGATACATTCACTTAAGTAATTTAGATTTCTTACTTCTTATTAGATAAAACACATTCTGACATACCAATATCAACATATGGCATAATACTGATACAGGTAATTGTTTGATCTTCAAATTAATTTTGCCAATTACCATATATTTTTGTTATTTATAGTATTGTTTTAAAATTTGCTCTCATGAGAGTAATCCCTACAGAAAGAAATTAAATTTCTTATTCTCATTTGTACACTAGATGCACACAAAGAATACACAGCAATCACACATTGTCTCAAGCATTTGGCATAATTTTAATAGACCTCAAGTATGTCATCAAATACATTCATTAATATCTGCTTTGTAGAACTGTGATATAGAGCAACCTTGCATTTTTTAGTGTCAGCATTCACATTTTTGCTGAGAAGAAATCTATTTGAAGAAAATGAATGCTTTAAGCAGAACTTTATTCTTCTATACTCCGATCCATTACAAGATATTTCCTGTAACTTTAAAACAGTATTTACCCTTCTATAACTTCTAAATCTACAATGCCCATTCCTGATAATATCAGTAATCTGAGTTATTGCAGCACCATGCCATATATAGTCAGTCAGCATTAGTTATTATCACCATGAACTTTTCAGACACAATTTTCATTAAATAATCCTAAATACATATAAACAAAACATTGAAAATGAAAAAGTATACAAAAGGTAGTTGATTGCTTTCTATTTTATTTTTTTTTCACCTATATTGAGTGAACACTAGAAGGATTTTTCATATTGCTCTCACATCAAAGCAATGTTTTGACAACTTGTTTCACACATTTCCTCATTGGTCCTCTAACATTTTTCCCCTTCCTTAAAGAAACACAGTAGTTTCTAATGTATGAAATGAAATCATGTATTTGGGTAAATAATTTGAAAGTGAAGGAGTATCTCCCTTCTCCAAGTAACTGTAGCTTTCAAACTCATGTCAGCTTCCTACCTACACAACATAAAATATGTCAGGTTATTGCCTTTTTCAAAAGGGTCTAAAAATTATTTGTCTAAAAATCAATTAACTCACTAGAAATGGCAAATACTGGAAATAGCTTATTTGTAAAGAATTTTGAATGATAGAATGAGCTTTATTCTGAACTATTCTGAAAAACAAGAACTTGAAAAGCTTAAGACCATAAAGCATTTGGGAGGTAGAAGTAGTAGCATGAATAGGAAAAAGAAAAGGAAACATTTTGATTAATTTTGGTTATTAAATATCAGTTATAACTTATCAGTACTTATCAGTTCTAATTATACTTTATCCCAACTTTTTATAATACTGGG